>OZ024710.1:5586422-5882405 GCA_964016945.1 Microplitis deprimator | reverse complement strand
CTATTTTCTTAATTGGTCTAAAGAGGGACACAAATAAAAATACTTTACTATAACCCGCTACGAGATTTAATGATAGATAAACAGAGCAAAAGATCGTCACGTTTCGATAAGTATTATATCGCCCGAATTGAGGATAAGTGGTTAAAAGTGTATCACAAAAGCTTTTATCATGATAAATATCCATAATATAAAAATACAAGTTACCAATTTATTCATGAATTATTTATTACCGAGCAATTCTGTTAATTAAATTCTATTGTTGTGTTTTTTTGAATTTTATTTTACATTACAACGGACGTAAAAAAATGCTGAATTATTTTTAAGGAGAAATTTTTTTTCGTTTTTTTATTTACTCTGGAAAAATTTATCTCAAGCTAATTTAAAATAGCCCACTCATAAATTTTTTTATTCTTTTTATTTATTTATACAAGTTTTGTAAATTATGTTATCAATAAAAAGCGCAAAGAAGTTGAATATTAATAATTTAGTGAATATATATATATATATTTTTTTTTTTTTTTATTGTGAATAAAGTTAACAAACTCGTAAAACAAACAAGACATTCTTACATTACATTAATATTTCGATCAACTAAATTATATAAAAACTTTTCTCAACTTTGAAAAGTTTTGCTGGACCACAGAGTCTAACTTGTGGATATATTGGTACTTATATTTCAATCTAAGTACCTACGAGAAATAATTTTTAAAATATGAGTTTTGCACTAAAAAAAAAGTTAAATTTCAACAGCCGCAGTGGTGTTATTTTAACACCGCTGCGGGTGTAAATATTCTTTACCGGTGTTAAAATATTTAACTTTGTAAATATTTTTGCTTACTTGATCACTACACGGAAAAAAATGAACTTTAAAAATTGACTATGACAAGTAATATAATGATAAAGTGATCAGTAAATACTATCATTCTAAATAGTAATTTTTTCATTTATGATTAAAACGTGAATAATTACAGGATAAGTAAGAAAATTTATTGTCTATGCAAGAAAAATTACTATTTGAAGTTTAAAAATTGTAACTGATTCTTAGAAAATAGACGACACGTACTATAAAATTTACTATTTGAATGTTAAAATTCCCCATATTGACACCCGGGTTCCGGATTATAATTTCAAATAGTAATTTTTAGAGTTTTTTTTTCCGTGTATAGTTAAACAGCGTTTTTATTAATTAATTAAATTATTGGTGATTTAAATAGTGGGTGTAAAATTGTGTAGTTTTTAAATAAATTATGTACATTATGAATAATTATTCAAATAAGTACATAGCAAATGTGAAATTTACTCCAAATAATATTCATTAAATTTATATATTTTTTTTTCTGTACAATAATTTTTTTTTTTTTTTAATTACTATACGTGGAATTTTTTTTACACCGATTTAACACCGCCAAATTAAACCGCACGGTGTTAAATTGAGCCCATTTTTAATACTGTTTCTTTTTAAAGTTTAGAAATATTTATTCTAGCCTCAAGAATTATTGACATGATGTAAAAAAAAAATTATTATAATTCAAGTGAAATCTTCGTATCCGTGACCGTGAAAATTATAAATATTTTTTTTTTTTATCAATAAATGATTAATAACAATTTCTGACTCAGTAAAATTTATCGTGATCAATATTATTTATTTCTGCAAGTGAATCAATTAAAAATGACATATTTTATGAATTAATCAACAAGTTATTTATGAAAAACAATTCAAATTTTTAAACTTGAAAAAAGTAATATTTTTTATTGATCATATACAATATTTTCCATGCAGTAATTTTATTTATTTTAACTGGGAGTTATGAACAAAAGATGTTAAACAGCTAGAAGCGAGAAAAATATCAGACCTTGGAGGTAAAAGTTATTACACATCAATTCAATATTTCAGGGTGCGATATTGCCTCTGGAGTTGTTCACGCGATTGTACTGAATCATATATAAAATAAAAACTCTATATAATACCTAAAGGTTAAATGTGAAAGTAATACATATATATTTAAAACCTTTCTTGTTGAAAACTTGCTACCAACCGCAACGGAATACATATTATATATTTATTTAATTTTACCAACTATTTATCGGGTGTTAACTCGCAAAATTTTAAGTAATATTTATGTTGAAGAGTTTGATTAAATAAATCACTTAGTTGAGTGCATAAGAAATCATCTATAAGTTTAATAAAAAAAAAAAAAATTTATATATACATATATATTGTAAAGATGTGCGCATCGCATCGCATAATTTACTCTCGCTTATTTTTTTATCAAGTGTTAATAATTTATGTAAAATATTTTTACTCTTGAATAAATTTAAAGTATTTTGTAAATAAATTTAAAATTCATGGATTGTTTATTTTTCAATTTTATTTTACTGCAATATGAAATATTTTTGTCACCTGTAAAAGATAAAAATCCTTCTCACGAGTATATTGCGGTCTTTAGAATAAAATGCACGAGATGTCATGGACACACGTGAATGAACTTATTATACCCATGAAATATTGCTTAAAGGTTTAAGCTCACATTCAGATAATAATTAAATAATCAGAAAAATATCTAAAAAAAAAAATTAATTATTATAATTATAGCTCTCACTAAAAAGCTTGAAATTTTACCGGTCATTAATTATTATTTTAATGATTAAACTGTTGATATGAATTATTTTTTTAAGGTCAGAGTTAATGACAGATAAATTGAGTAAAACAATTGATACAAAAAAATTTTAATTCTTTTACGATCAATATAAATATTTAGACAGCCGTAATCATTGAAAAAAAAATCGTCCATTGCACAATTTATATGATTAATTTTTCATAGTAGTGATCATTTATTTTGAACTAAATTGATTCATGAATTTAGATTGATTTACTTGAAAAGACAATCGATAAATTTTAATAAAAAAAAAAATTTCAAAAAAATCAAGACATTAAATTGTCGAAAATATTCCAAATAACGCATTACTAAAATAATTACCTTGGGTTGTATTTAAAAATACATAGCCAATAGCACTTTGTAAAAAGTAAATGATAAAAAAAAATTTGACATGGATTTATAATGTCACGAATATTTAGATTGAGAGAAACATTTACAGTTCCATTTTACTTGCTATAAATACAGAGAGTTAATTTTTTTTTTTTTTTTTTCATTATTTTTATTCGCAAGTTCAGAATGAATCAGACTGTGCTACATACTCATTAGAATCTCGTTAACCTATTTATTTTTGAGTATTGCTCTGCTCAACGCCTAAGTCTAATACTAATTTTTTTTCTTGCTTATACATGATGTGTGACTGTCGAAAATTTATATCTAATAAACAGCGTACAAGAGTTTTTTTTCCTTTCTCTTTATATTATTTTCAGGACTTGGGTACTTAACTTGCTAAGTCTCTTTTTTCTTCACTCTCGAAAGTTAAGTGACAGAATGTGTGGTAGAAAGATGCGATGAGTCAACGGAAAAAAGTATCTAACAAAAGTAAAAAGAATGATACAGCCAGGGTTACTTTTTTATACGAAATTTATATTCTCATATGTAAAAAAAAAAAAAAATAATAATGATAAAAAAAGAATATAAAAAATTGATTTATTTGCTATAAATTTAGTTAATATTATTTGCAAGTAATCAACAAATTTCGTAACTAGAAAAATATTTTTTACGTTAATAATTAATAATTTTTTTTTTTTTCTAATTGTGTCACTCAATTATGTTCAATGTGACGGTAAATATACTTTGTGTTGACGACTCAGTTTAAATTACTACGTTAGAAAATAATGATTTAAATTTAATCGCTAAGAAAAACGTCTTTCATGTGACGTTGTATATCGATCGATAGTTCATTTACTATCGAACAATATGCAAAAAAACGTTTTATAATATTGAAATGTTGTAAATATTTTTCACATTATCACATTATTATTTAAAGTATGCATGCAATATATATATATAGTTTATAATTATCACATGTCGTTGAACCCGGAAGATTAAGATAAACTTGTTGATACAGGATTCAAGAACCAAGTATTAAATTTTTATAATGGTATAATAATTAGTATACGTAACGCTTAAAGTTAAGAAAATTATGAGGCCATGGATAACGTGTATTTATCACAAAATTAAACGCCCGTAAGGGTTTTATTCAATGAATTATTCACCAGTCTGTCAATTATAAGGATCAACAGAATTGAGTGAGAAAATAATATAAAAAAAGAAATTTTACGAAATAAATATATATACATTATATACTTATCCACAATACAAATAAATATAATAATTGTTATTATATAAGTGCGAAATTATTTCTGTATAATAAAATCAACTTTCTAATTTAAAAATAAAAAATATCGTTATTCAAAATCATGATAAATTATCAAACGAATATTTATCTCTGATATTAATTTCATAGCAATTGTCTTAGAGAGTTTGGTATTAGCATAGAAATAAATTTGACTCAACAAATTCTATTCATCAGTTTGTACAATGATAAATTTAAAAAATGATTTATGAAAGGATTAATACGGCAATTATGAGTTAAAATTTTTTTTTTCGCTACAACTGTGATGACCACAGCACATTATGTACATTGAACTCATTTCTCTGTAAGTGTATTTACTGTATACACATTAATTAATTGTAATGTCATGACATAACCGGGATATATTTTTGTCGGTGTTTCTTTTATCTATCTGGCCTTGCTTTTTTAATCTCAAAGTGATTTATACTGCTAGTAGGAGTATTACTATAATAGGAGAGTTATGAAATATGCTCTCTGCTAAGTCTTGCAATTTATTTTTTTATAATTTTTTTATATATGATTTAATTTTGTCTCACTGTGATAATTTACATTTTTTATTTTTCAGACAGAACAATTTACATTACTGTGGTTACTATTTACTGTGATAGTTGTTGGTAATCTCTCAGTGCTGGTGGGTCTGTTAATAGGAAAGCGACGAAAATCACGAATGGACTTTTTTATTAAACAACTGGCCATCGCTGGTATGTATATGTATGTATGACAATGTAACTAGTTATAAATATATTAACTATATAACTAACATACACGATAAAAAAACGGAAGTGAATTCGGAATGAATACGGATTTTATTTCAATCCGAATTCACTTCCACTCGAAGTTCCGGAGTTTAAAAAAAAATCACTCCGCATGCAAAGTGAATAGAGATTTTTTTATGAGCGGAGTGATTTTGGAGTAACGCGGATTTTATTTAAATCCACATTTACTCAAGCCCGGAGTTTTAATACTTAAATAAATTTATATTTAATAGGAGCAGCTGTTAATTAGAAACATGATTATTTTAATAAATAATTCATTCAGATACTAATAATTAAACTTAAAAAATTGTTTTTAATTTATAAAATGTTTTAGTAACTCACTTAATTATAATTTCATATACATAATACGTAGTGAAAATATTAAATTATTGAATTGATACACTCAAAAAATTAAGTAATTGTGTTTATTATGCTAAAGTTTTAATTCCAATCATCTAGAATGATTAGAACGTTTTTCAATGCAAAAATAGTTAATGTTATAATTTTTTTAATTAGGATTAATAATTATTGGATAATAACTTCTGCAATAAATTTCGTAACAGTTACTATCAGGATGATAATATTTACTTCTGCAATAAATTTCGAAACAGTTACTATCAGGATGGTAACAATTATAATTTCTGATGGTAACTGTTACCATCTGGATTATAAATATAACTATTTAAAATAATAATAATAATTAACTCTAGTTAACATACAGGATTGTAACATTTAATATAAATATGGTGAATATTACAATCTAGATGATTTATACAATCATCTAGATAATATTTACTACTATCTGATTGATGGTAGAAATTTTTACCATAACTAGATAGTAACTCCTATTATTTAATTTTCTGAGTGTATAGTGACATGGTTTTTATGGGAATATTTTATATTTCGGTACAATATGAAATGGGTATGGTTGATATAAGTCGATGATTTGTAAGTCGGTGGAATTATATTATGTGTGAAAAGTTTTATTATCAGTTATGATTTTTAAAAATAATTTCGCGTGAATATATGGAAAGGAAGCTCGTAATTATTTCCGTACTCAATATCAATGTCAAAACATCAAAGACCTAAGCTCACTATATATTAGTAATATTTTTTATAATTAATATTTTCCGAAATTTTCCGTTGGAATGAAATTCACTTCGAGGGAATTAAATAAATGAAAAGTCATCCAATCCGGAATCACTCCGTAAATTATTTACAGGGTATTAATGTTCACTACAGTAATTGATGGTAAAAAATTTGTAATCACTTTACGCCAAAAATTAAAAATATTCAATTTTAAAATATTGAAATTTGATAATCTTGTTTGATATCGTATAAAGTATCCTTTGATCTAACCAGACGAAAATGGAATTTGACTATTTATAATCAAATGAAATATTCTCTTTGTCTTTAACATTATTAAATCTTAAACAGATTGATCGTTGTGTGTAACCATATGTATATAGAAATAGTCATGCACTTCACAATAAATTAGAAATTGCTTGAATAGTTAGAGATTTGCATCCCAAACATTCTGTATTATTTCATCTAAACGATATCAAGTATAATAATATTATACAGATTTAAATTTAATCTAATATCAAAGTAACTAAGTTAAGTAAGTTTTTTTTCATGAATTTTTGAAATTAATTGTAATAAAAATATGATTAAATTTAATTTTAATTAATTTTTTGACAGTTGATTACAGAATAAAATTAACTAGTTTCAATTTAATGTTAAGAAGTGAAAATTCAATTTCACTGCCGCTTGATACCTAGTTTTAAATTTAATAGTAAATAAAATTAAAGTATGAAATTTTTTATAAAATTTATAAATACTCTTTGTTGTTTTTGTTGTCAGGATAAACAGGTCTTTCTGTTAAATCTTTTTTTTATGCTGTAAAATTGTGATATTGATTTTTTTTATTTTTCTATAAAATAATGTGGAAAAAATTAAATATTTTAATAACTACAGTATGGTAATCAAGTGTGCAACTGAAAATATACACATTGATGATTTAAAAAAAAAAAGTTAACTGAATCTTATTTCGATTACGAGTAAAAAAAAACCCGCGTTAAATTTTTTTGTTAGCAAAATTTTTTGAGAGATTTCAACGTTTTTATTATTGAATTTATACATTATCGTTTGATTTAGAATTTATTATTCAAATGCAAGTGCAGTGCATATATATTTATTAAAATTCAATTTCAATAATGTTCACTTTTGTATTTTTCAATTTGTCTACATTTCCAGCTCTGTAAGCATTGACCGAGGATATCTGAGTGCAATATCTATCGTCTCGTTTTCTTCAAATCTATTTATGCAAATCATTTTATGGAAAACTTTGGTCCAAGTACTATTATCTTGATCGTAAAAAAAACTTTACAAAACCACACACACACATATATATGCATATATAATTGAAGCGTATGAAAAATAATTTTCAAATCCAAACTGTGTTCGACAAACATAAAGTTCTGTATTTAAATGATTTGCGAAACATCAAAATCTTGTCAATCATTCGTTTCATTTGTACGGTATTTCAATAAAAATATGTGCATAGACCGTGACGTAAAAAAGTAGGAAATACAATGTCCTGAGAGCTAACGTAATCGATAAAAAGCAGAAATGTCCTACTGGGAGCTCTTGTAGCTTTACTAAAAAGCTTCTATAATTTTTTTTTACATCAATTTTTATAGCACAAAAGAAAATGTACTTTTTTTTTTATTATTTCTTTACAGATTTACTCGTCGGTTTAATTTCAGTACTGACAGATATTGTGTGGCGAGTAACGATAATATGGCATGCAGGCAACATCGCTTGTAAGCTCATCAAATTTTTTCAAGTGGTTGTGACGTATAGTTCGACTTATGTGTTAGTTGCACTTTCGATTGACAGATACGATGCTATTACGAGGCCGATGAATTTTTCCGGAAGCTGTGAGTGCTCTTCATTACTGTATATTTTTATTTAATATTTTGTTACTGTTAATTTTTTTTTTTTTTGTAAGCTAAAAATATATTCACATTTTCATTCGAGTAGATGCTATAAAGAATTATATATTTTTATGATATATATAAAAGCTTTGAATTTTATTTAAACACGAAATGACAAACGTTGTCTCCCATATTTCATATATTTTTTTTTTATATTTATTCTATTAAATATATTATCTTCTGACAGGGTGGAGAGCAAGAGCTCTAGTTGCATCTGCTTGGGGATTATCTGTGGTATTTAGTATTCCAATTATATTTCTGTATGAAGAAAAACTTATTCAGGTAAAATTTTAAAATTATTTATACTCGCAATTTTTTATTGTAATATTTTATTTTCTGAAATACCGGTGATATTTAATTTTAATTATTTTTTTTTTCTTTTCAATTTAAGGAAAAAAAACAGTGTTGGATAGACTTAGGTTCGCCTATAAATTGGCAAATTTATATGAGTATAGTTAGTTTCACATTATTTATAGCACCTACTGTAATTATTTGTGGTTGTTACTTGGTAATAGTAACGACAATTTGGACACAAAGCAGTGCGTTACGTCAAAGTCCAATGCGCGATGATAGACGGGCATCATCTAGGGGATTAATACCTCGGGCTAAGATCAAAAGTGTGAAAATGACATTCGTTATTGTTTTCGGTAAGTATTATTTTATAATTAAATAATAAATAAGAAAAATTGAATAATACTAGTTGTAATGAAAAGTAAATATTTACTTGAATTGATGTGAAACAATATTTATTTTAAATTTAACTCTGTTAGAATATTTATATTGTCATTTTAACGTACAATCGAGACAGTAAATATCAATAAGATAACATATAGTACGATATAATGAAGTGGAATTATTTATAAACGTAAAATGAAATTACGATAAATAAAATATGCACTTTATAAAATTAGCGGAGTGAATGCGGAGCGGATGACTGCTTATTTAGTTAATCTTCTCCTAGTGGAATTCACTGCGAACGGTAGTTTATTTTAAGATTGAAACTCCGGTTCGGAGTAAAATTCACTTCTAAAAGGAGGTAATTTTATTATTCCGACTCCGAATCAGAGGGAATGCGGATTGAAATAAAATTCGTAATTACTCTGAATTTGCTTCCAATTTTTTATAGGATATTACTCTTTTATTTTGAATGTAAAATAAAAAATGCTTGTGATACCGCAAGTTATTTAATTTTAAACAGAGACACGTGCTGGAACTTTTAATGCACTTTGTTGATATGCCGACAAAATTCGATGCTCATATTTTATGGGACGTTTTTATGTGACATTTAAGATAAATATTTTTATTTATTATAATATTGTATTTACACATTTACATAAAGTTAATTTATGGGTAATAACATTTTTGAGTAAAAAGTTAATAAATTATGTATAAGTTTATTGTGAAAACATGAAATATAATTTCGGTTGAATTAATATTGCGCATCTAGAATGAGTTATCTCGAGGGATTGTGTTTATTCTATAAAAAAAAAAAATGATCTAGTTGTATTTTTGTTTTTGTTTCTTCAACTCAATAAGGACACATGTTATTTATAAATAGAAGATATGTTTTTTTTTGTTCTTTAGTTATATTAATAATAATAATAATTGTTGTCATCACACAGTACTCAATTTTTTGTTTATTTATCTTATACCGCGGTACAAATATTTAATAATAAAATATACAAACAGGAATCCGATTATTAAATACCTGAATTTAAAGCTTAAAAAAAAAAAAATTAAGGCATGTAAATATTAAAACCGATGCGGAATTTCAACAAAAATATTATTATTTAAACATTGTTTAAAAAATATCTATTTACGTACATCAAATTCGACTTTTGATTTTTTGCTGAAATTTTTTTCCCGTGTTTTCATGTATTTCAGTTTTTGTTTTATGTTGGAGTCCATATATTGTGTTCGATTTACTTCAAGTATATGGCTATGTACCAAAAACACAAACAAACATCGCAGTGGCGACATTTATTCAAAGCTTGGCACCATTGAATTCAGCAGCGAATCCAATAATATACTGTCTCTTCAGTACCCCATTTTGCAAGAACGTACGGTAAGATCCTTTCAATAGCATTATATAGTAAATACCTGTAGGTGTATGACTACTTACTCACAGTAAATGCTAATTTGATAGCTGCATAAATTACATTTACTTCCATTGACAACATGGATTTGAATATGCCTAAAAATAACTACTGATTCAAGTCACTTGATATTATTACTTAAAACACTACCCTTTGATGTTTCATAAAGGAGAGTGAGTAATTATCTTTTACCTCTTTGAAGTATGATACTAAATTATCTAATAAAAAATCCATAAAAAAAAAGTCATTTAAAAATCTTAATAACTTTCAAGCCGTACCACATATTCTCTTGATTTAAAAAAAAATTCGAAATTAAAAGTCTTTACTTTACTTTATTACTTTTTTATTTTTTTGCAAAGTAAATAAACTCAACGATAAAAAAAATAAAAACGATGATTATGTGTATGTTTAAATATCAGGATGATCGTAAATTTGAGTTAAAATCACAGAGAAAAATATAATCTTCAAAATAAAATTAGTTTAATGTTTATCATTGCTTGATATTTTTCGTTTATCTCATTACATTTGAATTTCATCACGGCACCTTAACGCAAAACTTATCCAATATCCGGGTAAACATCCGTTTAAGCTTTAATCCTTTTACTTGTGCGTCAAGTCAGTTCTAAAATCTAATTAACATTTCATTAATAGAACATTAGATTAAGATAGATAATTATAGCGTCAAAGTACTTTGGATTCATTTTATAAGAAATATTTTTTCTTTTTTTTTTTAATTAATGGAAAAATAAACTTGGTAAGTAATTTAGTTATTAAGTAATATAAAATCTTTTAAATGTCTGATAGCGCGATTTTTAAATTGAAGGAAATGAATAAAAAGTTTTTCAAAGATTTTATACAATTTAATAATTAAATATTTAGTAACTATCTGTGTTAATTAAATGTACATTTCGTCATATTTATTTGCTTAAGAACCAAAAGTTATGACGTGATAAATATATTTTGTGTTTGATATATGTGCGAAATGAATGAGTAAATTAAAATGAAATTTTTTAAAAAATTTTTGTGTTCCACCTAACGGTAGAAACATGCAGGCGGTTTCCTGGGTTTCGGGACGGTGCTGTCCGTGTTCATATAATTGCTTTAGCGCCAGTAATATTCGGAGGGGCACGACGAGAACGACAACAGTTACAACATCGTTGACTGCTCATTCATCAAGAAGAAGTGGACATATTTCTATGCTACATACGGCGTCAAAGAAACACGTTATGGTATCTTTTGTCTAAATCATATGAATAGTATTATATAAATAAATATACCCTGAAACGTTGATTAAATATGTATAAAAATCGTAATATCAATTTATAAATCTACGTGTCTTCATAAAATAATCTTCAAAAAATTTTATTGTGATTCTTGATTGTATAGGGGACAGGGTGGGCAAAACGGGCTACTCCCAAAATTTTATAAAAAAAAAAAAAATTATTATTTTTAAATGTTTTTCAAACATTCCAAAATCACGTTTGTAAATATAATTGAGAATTATTTTGAATTTTTTTTGCTTAACTTTTTCAAAAATCGAGCGTCAGTCAAAAAATGTTACTGACTTTTGTTTTATAATAAAAACATTAAAAAATTTTTTTTTCTTTCCAATGTAAGCAATAATTATGTAAAAAGATTTAACGTATTTGAGTCCTCGAATACTTAAAATTGCCCCTTCCTCCCCTATCTATCTATATATATATATAGATATTCTTTTATTTTTAACTTAAAACAGAAACCAATAATATAATGAATTTATAATATTATTCAAATCAATATAGATTAATTAAATCAGATTTTATTTAGAGAATATAATTACTGCTCTTATGTGTACAATACAAATTATATAATCTCTACTGCACTTGAATATAATTAATTTTTTATATAACCGGGTTTAATGAATTTATTTGAATCTATTACTTTCAATAAATTTAATTCTTTTTGGTTTTTAAAGCGAAAATAAAAAAAATTATACTTAAAAATATTTAATTGTTGTACCTTTAATATATAATACGTAATATCACAACCAGTATTTTTAAATTTAAATTAATTTAATATATTGTATAGCATTGTTAATTTTACTACAAGTACAAAAATAATAATCATTGTAATCAAAATAAAAGTGGAAAAATAATACGCTCAAAGTATACATGTAAATAATATATATAACGTTTAAAATGGTATATTATAATAATAGAGCTAATATTTGTTGTAAAATACTGTTAATTAATTGGTATTTAAACATTTAATTACGAAATGATTCATTTGGATTAATATTTAATTATTGCATGGTAATATATAATGAATTATGACATCAATTATTTACTATCAATATTTTCGTGTAATTAAAAATATTATTTGTTATTTATTTGTAAATTGAAATGTATGTATATTTGAGGATAAATAGCATAGATCTTTGTTATGTACCTGGATATTTAATTAATTATTTTAAAATAATTTAAATAAAATATTTTTATGTTTTATTATAATTTCTGTATTAATAAAAACGTATGAAATTTAAATAGTTTTTATAAAATTTAATCATTTTTTTAACTAAATCGTCCTCATATTTTTTATTATTAAATTTCATTGTCAATTATTGAGTATTATAATTATACAAGTGATCTTAATTACTCTGATTAATAACTGCGATTGAATAATTACCTGAAGATCGGAACGTTTTTCGTTCATCGCAGATGAAAAAAAAATTATATTATTCGGCTGCTAAAGGGTGACAAGGGGTAGTTCCGGAGGCTAAGGGTGGCCTTAAATTATCGGCTGACATATTAGTCCTTATGCGAAACATTTCAAAAATCTTTATCCAGTAGATTTTTTACTCTTCGTTTTGTTTTTTTATTTTCGTTCCGCCAAAAACGTTCTGATCTTCAGATACATGATTGAATCCGATTGAAACTTAATTATTTTTGGACTAAATCTAATTGAAATTTTTTAATAGGATTCAATCGGAGTTTTTAATTAAGACAATTAATAACATTTGAATAAAAAACAAACGCAAGTAGTTGTTACTGACAACTCATTATGAATGAATTTGAAAAAAAATTAAGTAATGAAATTAACCGTTATATGCAAATAATATCATAAAAATAAAATTAAAAAAAATATTGGAGTTTAATTTATGCATTTGATTTTAAATTACTATTTTTGGAGGGAAATATTATTATTTGAATAAAATACTAATTTTATTTTTTATTCAAAAAATTGAGAGGTGGCAATGTTTGAAATTATCTCATCAATTCAAAGCGCAAATTCGCATGTCGATAGCAATTCAACAGGTTAGTTTATTGGTTTTTTTTACTTTTTTCTCTTATACACGCTTTTATTTTGTGACGGAAAAAAATGTAAGTTACACGTGTCGTACAAAAAAGTTTAAAAAAAATGAGGAAAAAAAAAGTCAAAGAAAATTGCCACTTCAGGTGAAACAAAAATCTCAACTTATTTTTTTTATCTTCAACTCTCGTTTATTTTTATACTTTTTTTTTTTCTTTAAACTAATATAATGTCAGAAGTATGTTACGATAATAAAAATTTTAAAAAATTACTTTTTGTTGTGGTAACATTTTGTTTTATAAAGTATAATTTGATGAAATTAAATGATTGCTTTAGTTTTTAATTAAAGTGTATTAATTTATTTAGACAAAATGAGCGATAATTTAATAAACGAGGATAATTTCGAGTTTAAAAAAATACTTGAAGAAGACAGAATAAAAGTAATGCAGAAACGAGTTATTGGATTATTTAATGAGAATGTTCACTTGAAAGAGCAGTAAGTAGGCAGTGGTTTATTTGTAGTAAAGTAAGTCAATTTAAATAAATTTAGTCATAAATGTAGAGTATTCAAAGAGTCACGTAAAGTTAAAGAACTTGAAGATAAATTTTTCACTGTCAACTCAAATATTTTTAATAAAAATAAAAATTCAAATCAACAAGTAAGTGAACTTTTTTGAATTTTATATTTTTTTCCATATAATTTATAACTCATTATATTTTTAAATTTTAAGTGCGTATATTTGTGTTTGTAGTATGAAAATAAAATAAATGTAAAGAAAAATTTAGAAAATTTAAAAGAAAGAAAAGTAAATTATATGCCATGGGCATTTTGCAAGTATTGTATAAAGAAACTTCCAAAATTAAATGCAGCTGAATCCTTTGTTTTGATTACCAAGTGAGTTATATCTCTGAATATGATTTAACTTTAATTACGTCAGTAGCAGTGAGTAATTTATATGTAATACACGTATGTAAAATTAATGTTAACTTTCTGATGAGTTGAAACGTTTGAGATATTTATCAGAGCAGAATTAATGTCTATGGAACAAGAAATGCATAAACTGAGGGAAGAATTAATTTTTAAAGAACAAACTTTAATTAATTATTTGGAGCGAGAACAAAATAATTGTCAGCAATTAACACGTCTTGCACAGGAAATAATTATTGTGAATCAGTTGGCTGAAAATCGTTATCAGGACCTTCGGACAATGGCACAAATACTTGAAGTTATTTTAATAAACAATAGAATATATATATATTAGGGTGGCGCAAAAAAACCGACTATTTTTTTTTCGATCTTGCATGAAAATTTGTTGGCTTACGATGTTCCAAGAAGTTTCTCCGAAAATCAGCTCAATAAAAAATTTTCAAGAGATCGCTCACGAATTTTGAAAATATCAAAAATGATTCGAATTCGGATTTTTTATTTCTAAATTTTTTCTTTCTCGTGGCAGCAGTGGTTTATATTTGTAAAATCATGACTATGCTGAAAATTTCAGCCCAAAATTTAAATATTTAAACCTCACTCAAGATTTTTGAATATTAACTGATAATATGTAACTAATAGTTTGGATTAGTTTTAGTATTTTTTATAACTCAATTATTGTCATTTCAGTAAAATATAACTTTTGCATAACCAAAAATATACAGGATAGTCTTAAACAACAAAATTTCGTAAGTTTTGAATAAGCGAAAAAACCTACAAATTGAATTAAAAAATAAAAAAGTATGTAAATAACTTATTATTTTTATTTCTCGGGTTATATTTTCATTCATTGTCATGCAAATTGATGGTGAAAAAATCGAGAAGCTTTATAATTAATATTCAAGGGTAACTCGAAAACGTCCAAAAGACAGCACTCGGTAACATTCTAAATTTTCGAGCGAGGTTTAAATATTTAAATTTTGGGCTTAAATTTTCAGCGTAGTCATAATTTCACAAATATAAACTATTACTGCCACGAAAAAGAAAAAAATTTTAAATAAAAAAGTCGAATTTCGATTATTTTTGATATTTTCAAAATTCGCGAGCGGCCTCTTGAAAATTTTTTATCGAGCTGATTTTTGGAGACGCTTCTTAAAACATCATAACCAACAAATTTTCATGCGAGATCAAAAAAAAAAATAGTCGTTTTTTTTGCGCCACCCTATTATATATATATATATATGATTTTACAAAATTACATTAATTATAAATTCTTATTATGCTGGAAATCAATTTAAGGAGAAAGAGTATGAACTAAAAAACGCACTAAAAGAAATTATGGGGCTGAAGAAAATAATTGTAAAACAGGAAAAACGTCGAAGGTAAATAACTTTACGTTCTCATTAATTAAATGTCAATCTCAGTAAAATGAATAGAAAAAAAAATAATTCCACGTTACCATTTTTTACCTGCATATATTCAAGATCATTATGATTTTAAGTTTTATGAAATTAATCAATAGAAACACACTTATTACAAAACTACAAAATTGAGATTTTACTATACACTGAGAGAGCAATTTATTTGAGCCAAATGAGATTTGTTTCAGGCAAATAAATCCCATATTTGAATGAACCCAATTACTGTTCATTTGAGACAAAGATATGGCTCATTTGAATGCAATAATGATTTGCTTATAGTTAACAAATCTTCATTTGGACTTTTTTTTCTACCAAGATTTGTTAACTATAAACAAATATATATTTGAATGAAATAAATGATTTTGTTCAGTCAAATAAATCTATTTATTTGGCTCAAATAAATTGTTCTCTCAGTGTATTGTCTCAAAAGCTGAATTTCATTAACAAAAAATTTTAATCAGAGCGCTTGGAGATGGTGATCAGTGCAAAACAACGTCTGTACAAATAAATGAAAGAGAATGCAAATGGATCAACACAATAATGCAACAGCTATCAAGACCTCGTAAATTAAAGACAAAAACCAGTAGTCAAAATAAGAATTTTAATAATGGAAGTAATAAAAGTTCAGTTAAAGCAATAGCAGTAACTAAAAGTAGCTTTGAATAATAGTACCTTTGAAATTAAAGAGCTCACAGCACCATTAAAATAAACATTAAACTTACAAGTGAATATGATGCTAATTGGAATAAATATAGTAAATTTTTAATAGTTATTACACTACTATCAACTGTATATTGTGGAATGTCAGATACATTTGGTGGTTTTGCATAAGTTAACTTGTATTGAAATTATTATAATTACTGGATCAATTTAAATGTTTGTATAGACAAAACAGTTGACATATTCTACTTACCACTTTAATAAATTATTAATGTTTATTTGTTGTGTAATTACTTTGAGTACCTAGTTCGGTCAACTTGTTTGTTTGTTTGTTTGATTTTCTGTTTTAGGGTGGGTGTATGTGAAGGTGGGTTAAACTGCACATGAACATATAATATTACTTAAAGTTGTTGACATTTGGCTAATTAAATAGTTTAGTACGGACTTACTAGAACTTTTTGCATAGTTTGATTATAGTTTCTACCTATTATGTATATGCCAAAAATTTTAAAGCTCATCAAAACCAACTTATTTAATATCATTTTGTGCATAGTTTTCTACTAAATAATCCAAGATAAATCACCTGCTTTAAGGAGTTCTGGTAATTCCGGAGAAAGGCCCAGATTACTGATAGATATTATTTTCATCTATGTAAGGTAAAAGACCTAGGACCCGATCAGAGAACTAGTACTCAATCTTGTATATCTATATGTAGTAAAATGTGATAAATATCGATATATAAATACATGAGTGATCGGGTACTGATTCCCTGATCGGGTATTGGGTCTCTTACTTTATGCATCTGTAAAAAATTTTGATATCAATCAAAACTAATTTAATTATAAGTCGTTTTGTGTGGAATTTCCTATAGGAAAAGCCTTTGAGGCCCAGTTTTTCAAACCGGGTATATTTTTTATTGCTGGTCTGTCTGTATATTATTAATCTGTAGATATACTGGCAATATTAATTTAAACACGGATAAAAATAAAGCCGGTATGAAAAACTGGCCTTAAATTTTGGAAACTAATTAAGCCGTAAAAGTCCCAGTAATTCTGCGGAAAGGCCCAGAATATCAAGAAATTTTATTTTTTATCGCATACCAATTAGCGATAATTGATAGCAAATATCAATAAGTAGTATAATGTTTTATTTTATCAGCAACAGATACTGTTTGTACTGTTCGTACTTTATTTAGTAGACACTGTTATTATTATTTAGTCTATTCTATTTACTTTTTATAACTTTCAAAGTTTATATATCGCGTAGTTTATAAATTAAAAATATTCATTTTAAGTATGTTGGTTACTTTTGTTACATGCGCATTGCATGAATATGTAAATAATGTTATCAGCAATGTTATAGTAATTAAATTTAAAAATTATGCTAATCAAAATTCATGAAAATAAATACCTAAACATTAGTGGTAGCTTGTAAATAAGAAAATGAATAGATAATAAATAATCATTTTTATTTTTTTACTCACCGACTCACCACTGACCGAAAAAATCTTGGTCGAAAAATGGATTCTTTTTTAACACCACGATAAATTTAATTATTTGTTATTTTAATTTTAATTTTTAAATAAAAAATTATCAAAACCACTTGTAAAATTGTATTTAATTAACTTTAAAAACCAAAAAAATTTTGGTTTATTTTTTTTTTATTACTATTTATATTATCAGAATTATTTATAATATTAAAACACATTCACTTGTATTAAGCACACATTAAACGAGCAATTAATATAATAATTATTTAATTAATTAAAAAGTAAATTTAAATGCGCGGGAAAAGCAAATCTTCGTCACCATGACCATTTTGAATGTCGTGTTAAAATCGAAGTGAGACAACTTCACTTTAATAAATAAATATATTCAAGTCACTTTAAACTCACATTAATAATTTGAATAATCACAATAATTATGTCGGTAATTATTAATATTTTTAATTAATTAAATTAAAACAAATTAAATTATTGGTAAGCAGCCAAAAGTTTAATCGGACCGGACAAACTGAATGTTGCTTCTAACCTAGTGCCATCTGTGAGCGGGTATGAAAAATATTTGCCGTGAGGAGAAAGTAGTGAAGCTGCGCGTCAGCTCGTCGCGCATGCGTCGGCAGTGGTGGGGGGAACGGCGTCGGAGCGTTGGATGGAGTGGTGGAGGGAGTGATGCTCTACCGGACATCTTGAAATCTTCGGTATCGATGCAGCAGCCAACGGAGTAACACGGAAATTAGAACGCAGCACTTGTATCTAAATCCACTGTTCGGTTAATTCGAATCAAACAAAAGATTTTTGAGCCGTTATCGAAAAAATATTAATTTGAATTCGTATTATTGTCGGTAGTGATCTTAAATAATTTATTGTCTTTTAAAACAAGCAGTTTATTGATTTTAAAATAGTGTTTAACTTGAATTAGTTGTGATTTAATTTTGTTTTAAATGTTCCGAGTGCAAGTGAAGTAGTGAAGTTATCTATGGTGATGATGAAGATTGCAGCAGTCTGGCTCCGAGAAATTCTGCGATGATCCTGACTTCAACAAAGTAGCAGATCCATCATCTGGCGTCGTACGATGGAGAAATAGCAGTTAAGTGATGTTGATAGCAAGTATACACTTCGAATAATTTATTTATTCAAGTGTATAAGGATACCCTTCTGTATATTATTTCTCTGTCGAGGTTTGTTGTACATTTAAGTTTTAAATTCAATGCTTTTATTATTTGACTTGAAATATATTTATTTAAAGTTTTGTTAATTTTTTTGTGCTTGATAAATGCCCAATCATGGCTGATATAATTTTGTGATTTATTTACAATTATCACATGCGTCTTCTAATAAATTTATTATTTTCGAACTTGAAAATCTTAAAAATGCTTTTTTTTTATTTGAATAAATGAAATCGTGATACTAAGAATAGTAGATATCCGACAAACTTTCAATTTTTGAAAAGAAATTAAATATCAATGGGAACAATTATTTTTAAATGTAGACAGAAACTTTTTTATAAATCTTTTATGTGCATTAGGTGTTTGTTTTTTTTTTTATTATTTAATTCGATAATTAAAAAAATTTTTAAACTTGGCGGGCATTATCGATTTTCAGTTTGGGTGCATTTAGAAATGAGTGTGAATGTAGCAGACATCTGACCAATTTAAAATTATCAACACATAGAGTAACTGAATAATAAAATAAAATTTTTTTAAAAATTGGAAATTAATAAGTGCATTTTTTACAAATTTTTTTTTTTTAAATTCTTTACCCTATTTATTTATAATTTTAAATTTGTCTGATGTCTGCTATATTCACACTCATATTCGGAAATTCTCTAGGCATAGCTCTAGCCAAGCGTTGCTATATTGTGAGGGATAAAGCTTGAGCATTGCTGAATGCACCCTAATTAATATAATTATTGACATAAATAATTTTTAATAAAATGATTAAATTTCAATTTTGAAATTGCGCGCCGTTGGCGCTACTGCGCGTCGCTGTATTCGACGTTCAAATTTTTGCTAAAGTGGGGGCTGTCGATGAATCGCAAAATCGATTGCTTTGTATCAACTGACGATTCGACAGCAGCAGTCAGTATCATCGACAACGGCGTAGTAATCCAGATCCTTCTTTGTTCTTTACGTTTGAATTGAAAAACAGTAGTGCAGTGGCGTCGTGTAAAATTGTGCAGTGATTGTAAAATTTATCTTTTGTTAACTTAAATTGTCCAAAGTGTCTAGAGTGTAGTTAAGTGTTAAGTGTTCAGTGGTAGTGTAAAGTGTTGCTGATAGCTGATGCTGACATCTTCCTAGTTCCTGAGCAAAATCATCTGGCATCGCTTGGCGGGAAATAGCAGTTAAGTGACGTTTTTAACTTCCCGCTAAGAAAATTGCAAATTTTCAAAAATTCGGGAAGTTATTGGTTTCACCCTGATTTGTGAAAATCGAAATTCCAATAGATGTCGACGTTTTGAGGTTCTAGGAAGCTATTCTGACTAAATTCAAGATGATGTCCGAGTGTATGTATGTATGTATGTATGTATGTATGTATGTATGTATGTATGTACGTATGTACGTACGTACGTATGTAAATATCTATAACTTTTGAACGGATGAACCGGTTTTGATCGTCAAGGTGTCATTCGACGCGGGTTGTCAATATCTCGAAGCTGAAAAAAAATTGAGCTTGATCGGTAGGGCTCGTTCGGAGATATTCCAAAAATAAACTTTTTTAAAAAATGTTTTTTTCGGATAACGTTTACGGGCTCGATGGATTGATTCCAAAATCAACTGGGCTCTGAAGCTTCATAAACCGCGTCAAATGCCACCTTAACCATCTCAATCGCTTTATTAGTTCGAGAGATATCGTTTGAGAAAAAATGGTAAAAAACGTTTTTTTTCGAAAACAAAGGCATACAAAAGTATTTTCGAGTTCGAAGAGCTCGAAAATGTATCCACAACAATTTTTCGAGGGGTCATCTGACAGACCGATTTTTTTTTTACTGATATTAAATTTTATTTTATTTATAACTTTTTTTTTTTTTTTTTTTTTAAGTTTTTTAAGTTTTTTTTCGCTAACCACCGTCTTGGCAATTTAACTTCATAAAGAAACAAGAATAAAACATGGATTAAGTGCTCAGAAAGGTCATTCCAAAGACAAAATTGTATACGGTGAGTCCAGTGATTTATTATATTCGGAAATTGCTAATGAAGATTATCCCACTTTTGCGCGGCCGAGTAAAGAGGAGTTGGAGAAAAACACAGAACGAACACGGAAAGCTCTTGAGAAAATAACGCAGTCGAAAATCGCTGCTGCTATGCCGGTTCGTTGTGTCGAGAAACAAGGTCCAGCTCAGGATATTGGGGACACTCCATCCCAGGAACATCAATCATTTGACTCTGGATCTAGGAAACGAGTTATCAGGGTGGTCGAGGCTCAAGTGGACCCAATGGAGCCACCAAAATTCAGGATAAACAAAGAAGTTCTTTACGGACCAACACCTCCACCAGCACAAGTTTTGCATTCGCCAACTCGTAAAGTCACTGTTAAAGAACAAAAAGAGTGGAAGATACCTCCGTGTATTAGTAACGGGAAGAACGCAAAACATTTGGCTGCCGATGGACGAGGTCCACAACAGGTTCACGTGAACAAAAAATTCAAAAAGCTAGCTGAGGCTCTTGACAGTACTAAAAGAAAAATCCAAGATGAGAAGGAAAACCATCTTTCTCAGTTAGCTCAGAAAGCGCGTGAAGGGCGTGCTGGGTGAAAGGCTTCTTAGTCCTTCGGCTGAAGAGGAGATCCCGTATACATTTTGTTGGCACAGGGTACACTCAACGGTTTCTTACGTATTTTGAGCCGAGGATCACGAAAATCGGGTCCGTTTTGTTCGAAAGTGGTGCAAATAATTGTTAATAACAATTTAATTGTTTAAATCGAAATAACTCCCGAACGGCTGGTTTGTTGGGGCAGTGTACAAGAAACAAAATGTTCAGAATGAAAAAATACACAAAAAAGGTATCATAGTGGTTTTTCATATCGCAGATATTTTGCGAGATATGACCAAAAAACGAGCGACGCGCTCGGACCTCTCACTCTCGCACAAGCGGCTGCCTGTGCGCGAGCTCTCTCTCGCGCCAAATCGCTTCAGATGCTTGATCGGCCGAAATTTTTTTAAGTTTTTTTACACTAAAAATAAGAAAAAAAATTTTAAAAATCGATAAAATGTCGATACCACCAATCGACTGCATTTGTCCTGAAACTAATTTCTGTCGTATCGCCCGGAGACGTTTTTTTTTTTGTTAACAAATGTTATAAACAAATGGATTTTTCCAAAGTCCAGATTAGATTCAAAAAATCGATAAAATGTCGATACCACCAATCGACTGCACTTTTCCTGAAACGAATTGCTATCTTATCGTCCGGAGACGTTTTTTTTTTTGTTAACAAATGTTATAAACAAATGGATTTTTCCAAAGTCCAGATTAGATTCAAAAAATCGATAAAATGTCAATACCACCAATCGACTGCATTTTTCCTGAAATGAAATTCGTTAACAAAAAAAAAAAAAAACGTCTCCGGACGATACGACAGAAATTCGTTTCAAGAAAAATGCAGTCGATTGGTGGTATCGACATTTTATCGATTTTTTTTATTTTTTCTTGAAAAATTTCGACCTATCAAGCATCTGTCGCGATTTGGCGCGAGAGAGAGCTTGCGCATAGGCAGCCGCTTGTGCGAGAGTGAGAGGTCCGAGCGCGTCGCTCGTTTTTTGGTCATATCTCGCAAAATATCTGAGAAACGAAAAAACACTCTGACACCTTTTTTGTGTATTTTTTCATTCTGAACATTTTGTTTTTTCTACACTGCCCTAACAAACCAGCCGTTCGGGAGTTATTCCGATTTAAAAAATTAAATTGTTATCAACAATTGTTTGCACCACTTTTGAACAAAACAGACCCGATTTTCGTGATCCTCAGCTCAAAATACGTAACAAACCGATGAATGTACCCGGTGCCAACAAAATGTATACGGGCTCTCGCACACCAGTCGCGCCTTCGCGAAGAAATACAGCAGACTATTTTTGGGAGGGAAATATGAATTTCTAGTGTAATAGAAAGGAAAAAAAAAATAGTCCTTGAAACTTTTATCGTACATTTTTTTTTTTTTTTTTTTTTTTTTTTTGCAAATGAGCATTAAAAGTCGTGCATTTCTGGATTTACCAAACTTTTTTAAAATTTTATTTTATTAATTATTTACTATATTTATTAATAATTTTAAATTTGATATCTGCTACATTTACACTCATAAACAAATCACGGATCTAAGTGAATCATCAACATACACTGAGACAAATTTATTTGCCAGGAATAAAAACGCGTATTAGCATTTTTTCCAAAACACCACTTCATATTAATTAATATTAGTTATATATAAGTATAAATTTTATTTTATAACAATAAATTTTATTAATAAAATTGCTGAGAAATAAATGAGAGTATTATCAAAAATAAAATTTCATTAATATATAATAAAATTATATTAGTATTTAATAAATTTTCATTAGATACAAATATGCGTTTACTCTCTAAATCTGAAACAGTGTATATACACTACTTTTCAGTGGTTTTCACTGTTTCAGATTTAGAGAGTACCAAAATCATCGCAAGCACCGCTTTATGACGGCCATCTTTAATTGGTTTGAAAGTGTCAAATGTGACTGCCGTTAATTAGAAAAAAGAAAGCATTTGTAAAATATATACATGAAACGTTGAGTAAAGGAAAATTTTCAATAAAATTTTTTTTTCGATATGATAAGTATTTGTAACATTATTTTATGAGTTTAACCTATCTTCAAGAATTTAAAATGTTTTTTTTAACTAAACTGGAATTAATCTGTAAATTTATTAAAAATTTCAATTCTTTCATAATTTATATGATATTAAAAAAAAAACATCCACGTTTCTAAAATCGCCCAAAGTCTAAATTTTAAGATTCGAACCTAGTTAACACTTTTTACTTTAAATGTAAGGATAACTTTTAATATTTGGGTAGTACTTACTGCTCATAAATAAATTAATCTGTAACAAAATTTTTTAATTTCAATTTATCAATGGAATACAACGACTTTTTAGATTGGACATATCTATTTATTAGTTATTTACAAATTAATTCATTTAATATTTCAATAAACACGTAGTCGATACTAATAAACACGCCCTTATTAAGAAAAACGATTTAAACCATGCTAAGTGTATATCTATATTATGGTCGATTCTAATTGTTTTAAATCATTTCAAATTATTTCGAATAATTTCAAATAATTTTTTTTAATCAGGGCGTATTAAATACTAATAAAATTTGAAACGGGATTTTAATAAAATTTTTATTTATTTTTAGTAAACTTTTTATTTGCGCATGACCATAATACGTGTCTTATTAAATACAAATAAATTTTATTACTATTAAATAATAAAAGTTGGTAAATCCAAAAGTGCACGACTCTTAATGCTCATTTGCAAAAAAAAAAAAAAATTAAAAAATCTAGGATAAAAGTTTCAAGGACAATTTTTTTTTTCCTTTCTATTACACTAGAAATTCAAATTTCCCTCCCAAAAATAGTCAGCTGTATTTCTTCGCGCAGGTGCGACTGGTGTGACGAAAGTATATGTAAAAAACATATATAGATATACAAAAAATTATTTAAGTTTTTTTTATTAATTATAATTAAACGAGACCGAATTTGATGGTCATTTATGACACACTTCTTCTTCGGCCCTAAAATAATTTAATTAAAAAAAAAGTGATCCAAATAATTGCTTTTTTCTCGAGTTTTTGTGTTTACGGGTTACGGACACATTTTCTATACTGCTTGACGGGAAAATTTTATTTTACATTTAGATGTTTTTTTAGTTATTTAATGCATCAAATTGGTCTTTATAAGTAAGAGAATTAATCCTTATTAAATTCTCTATCCGATGATGTATAACTTGGTTGAGCTCCGTGGACTAGCAAGAGTAAAACAGGATACACAGTCGCGAAAAAAAGGCAAACTGAATTTTTCGATCGTAAAGCACACTCTAATGCTTCGCATTAAGAGTCGTGCAATAAATTCCTTAGAACTTAATCTAATAAAAGTGGTGACTTGTCACCGGAAGCGAAAATTGGAGGGCCTCGTACGTCAGTTCCACGTACTGGTTAAGTAGTAGGGGGGGGGGGGGATTTAAGATCATTTAGTTAAATAGACTGACATATTTAAGAAATACGAAAAAAAAAAAATTTTTTTTTTTTTCGTTTTTTTCGGATATTTGGGAAACTTTCAAAGTTAGAAAACGTCCCCTCACCTGAAAAAAATTTTTTCATTGGGTTGCAGATACCGATGCAACGATTATTGTTATTATTTTCGTCAGAACCTGCGAGCCACTCACAAGTGAGAAATATTCCCTTCACTGCTAGAAATTATATCATTGGGTCGCAAATACCGATGCTATGATTATTGTTATTATTTTTGTCGGAACCTGCGAGCCACTCACAAGTGAGAAAATATCCCCTCCACTGCTAGAAATTATGTCATTGGGTCGCAAATACCGATGCGATGATTATTGTTATTATTTTTGTCGGAACCTGCGATTTAACAGAATTATGTGCAACCGTTTCGCTGTTTTTACTGATTAGCCATAACTAAAATTTTACCAACGATCTTCTAGTACGAAATACAAACCACCACTTTGCCAAGCACACTTTCAATGTTTGATTCTATTCTCTATTGTTCAAAAAATTTCAATCTATTATTTTAAGCTCCGGTGTAAATACTCAATTATGAACTGTGTCATTTACTACCAAATATTTTACCCAGTAATATGAATTAGTCCAACAACAGACTATTATAGACCCGCATAACCATTAAAATTTATTATTGCCATTAGTCATTACGTCAATAGTCTAATGACCTTTGCTACCTCAGGTACATTTCTTTTACCCCCAATTTACTTACTGAATACCCCCATACTCTTAACAGGGACAATGTCATTGGGACAAAATCTTAAGCTGTTTCGTTCTGAAATCCCTTAAATTGTAGTGACTCGTCAATATTCATCATTTTATTCTTGAACTCAATACCGTACAGTTCGTCAGAGAATATAACTACAAGTTTACAGAAAAAAAAATTGTGTGACTTCAAAAGTGCATAAACTGTTTCTGTTAAATAATTAAGTTTACAGTAAAGTTATATATAGACCTAGAAAATTTGGTGTTATGATGGCTCGTAAGTGGTATTTTAATTCAGAAAAATTGAAAAACTCTCCAAGCTTCAGAGATGGTGTCAGCACGGAGAAAGAATTGGATTATAAGCAGCAAGCCGCTTATTTAATCAGTGACTCGGGCAAGCGGCTAAAATTGTCCGAAGTCAGTGTAAATACTGCTACTGTTTGCATGCAAAGATTTTATACTGAGCATTCACTGCTAAAATTCCACAGACATGAAGTGGCAGCGACGGCAATTTTTGTGGCGGCAAAGGTCAAAGAAGAGCCACAAAAATTAGAAGACGTGATCAGAGCTCTTCACATCTGTTTAAAACGAGACGACAATTACACGCTGGACACCACTACTGCCGAGTACCGGAAGAATGCTAATACTATAACAATGATCGAGAATCTTTTTCTGATTAGATTTGAATTCGATATGGATATGAATCACCCGCACATTTACATTCTGAAATTCTGTAGAAAAATAAATGCAAGCAAAAAACTTGAAAAACATTTTCTAAAGTTAGCAACCTACGCTTTGCAGCTGACGTCAATGTGCGTCAAATACAAACCGGAAGTTGTGGCATGCTTCTGTATATATTTGACAACTAAATCATCCAAATGGAAGATTCTGGAAGTTATTGATGGGAATCCTTAGTTTTTGCGTCTTGATTGCCAAATCACGAATGATCTGTTAGTGAAAATGGATAAGGAATTCAGCAAAATTTTAAATAAAATTCCATCACGAATTAAGAACTGGGTGATGTGTTTATTTAAAAGTTCTCCAACTGGCCAAATGACTTCGACCAATTGTCAAGGAAAAAGCTCTACTACATCAAATCGAGAGACTATTTTGCCGAGTGCTGGAGATCAGAACTCTAGTACCCGGCGAAAAATAAACTATCAAGAGTATCTTGATAGAATAGCAAAGAAAAAATTATCTGGTTCAGAAGATGGATCGTCGATATCCTCAACTGACGCGGCTGAAGTACTGCAGGATGATTGTGTTGGAAGTACGTGTACTCAAATGACTCCAGCATCTACAGTTGATCTCGATATTCGAAGTGAGATTATCGATCATTTCCGTCACAAACGTAAAAAAGATACTGATACTGAAGGTATTTTTTATCCTACTAAAAAATGTAAATTGTCATAATTCTTCTAAGACAATTTAATCATAATTGTAAATATCTGTGAATAATTTTGTATTTTTTGAGGATTAATTAAATTAATTATAGTCAGCACAGAATCCAATTCTGTCACCAAATATACTAGCTCTAAGTAAATTTCCTAATCCAAATCATAAAACAAACGGCCCTTTTCAGGGTGACCAAATTTTTAAAAACGTAAACCTCTCTTCACTGTTTGATAAAACATTAATAATTTTATTGAATTTAAATTTAGTATTAAGAAAGTCAGTATGCATATTGCATACTAGACTGTGCCAGCAAAAAAATTTATTTTTTATTTTAATTAAATACATTTCGAAAGTTATCGCGACTAGAAATTTTACGTTACGTTTTATGTTAAAGCTTAGAAATTTAGAATCCAAAATAATTAATGTATAAGCGTTTTTTTATATATTTATTCATAATTATGTTCAATAATTCGCATAAAAATAAATATTTCCGTGATACGTTATAACTATATCGTGTAAGTATATCGTAATACGAGCGAACATGACGATTTTTAAGAAGCCACTTCCAATGACTTACATAAAGATGAATATATTAGTTTTGAGTTATGTTGTTTAGTAATTATGATGTTATTCAATAAAAATAGCAGATATAAATTTTACATTTATTGTTCCGTCAACGATATCTCTCGAACGGATTATCTGATTGAGACGTTCTTGGTAGCAATCGAATGCTTTCACAGAGCTCTAGAGCTGATTAGATTTTGGAATTGATCGATTCGATAGTCGACGACAACTGTAGTCCACATTTTAACTTTTTGAACTTTTTAACTTCCCGCTAAAAATCTCAGATTTTCAAAAATCGGGAAGTTATTGTTTTCACCCCATTTTTCGAAAATCGAGTTTTCATCAGATCTCGACGTTTTGAGGTCCTAGGAAGCTTCCCTGACTATTCCCGCGATGATGTCCGTGCGGCTGTATGTATGTGTGTGTGTGTGTGTGTGTGTGTGTATGTATGTAAACCTCTTATAACTTTTGAACGGCTTGGCCGATCGGATCGAAATTGGTGGTGATCCAAAGAGTATCATAGCCATTAAATTTCGTGAAAATTTGAATCGATTCGGTTCGCTAGATTTTTAGAAATTTCAAAAACAAAATTTTCGAAAAATCGTTTTTTTGGAATAACTTTTAAACGGCTTTACCGATCAATTCCAAAAACTAATCAGCTCTTAACCTTAAAAAACCACGTCGATCACCGTTGGACCGGTCGAAATCGGTTGATTCGTTCGTGAGATATCGAAATCGAAAAATTTCAAAAAAAATATTTTTTCAAAAAATCTCTTAAATGGCTTCACCAATCACTTCCAAAAACTAATCAGCTCTTAACCTTGAAAAACCACATCGATCACCGTTGGACCGATCAAAATCGGTTGATTCGTTCGTGAGATATCGAAAACGAAAAATTTCAAAAAAAATATTTTTTCAAAAAATCTCTTAAATGGCTTCACCGATCACTTCCAAAAACTAATCAGCTCTTAATCTTGAAAAACCACGTCGATTGCCGTTGGACCGATTAAAATCGGTTGATTCGTTCGTAAGATATCGAAAACGAAAAATTTGAAAAAAAATATTTTTTCAAAAAATCTCTTAAACGGCTTCACCAATCACTTCCAAAAACTAATAACTTCTTAACCTTGAAAAACCACATCAATCACCGTTGGATCGGTCAAAATCGGTTGATTCGTTCGAGAGATATTGAAAACGAAAAATTAAAAAAAAAAAATGTTTTTTTAAAAAATCTCTTAAATAGCTTCACCGATCACTTCTAAAAACTAATCAGCTCTTATACTTGAAAAGATACGTCGACCGCTGTTGGACTGGTTAAAATCGGTTGATTCATTCGTAAGATATCGAAAACGAAAGATTAAAAAAGAAAAAACTAGTAGATAAAATTTCAAAAATTTCTTGCGCGTTATGAGTTCGTACTTAGCGGGAAGTTCCAGGGATGGCCTGTAGGGTCAACCGTATTCCAAATTTTTTTGACTTAATATTGACTTAATCTTGACTTTTTTTAATTTTTTTGCCTTAGTTTAGACTTTAACTTCCCGCTAAGAAAAACGAAGATTTTCAAAAATTTCGGGTAGTTATTGTTTTCACCCCGATTTGCAAAAATCGAAATTCCAATAGATGTCGACGTTTTGAGGTTCTAGGAAGCTATTTTGACTAAATTCCAGATGATGTCCGAGTGTATGTATGTATGTACGTACGTACGTATGTAAATATTCTGTAACTTTTGAACGGATGAACCGATTTTGACCGCCAAGGTGTCATTTGACGCGGCTTGTTATTTACTATAAGCACTGAAAATTTGAGCTTAATCGGTAGCGTACGTTCGGAGATATTCCAAAAATAAAATTTTTTCAAAAATGTTTTTTTTTGAATAACTTTCAATTCGCTCGATGGATTGATTACAAAATCTAATCAGCTCTAAAACTTTATAAGCCGCGTCGAATGCCACCTCAACCATCAAAATCGGTTCATTCGTTCAAGAGAAACCGTGAACGAAAGAATTAAAAAAAAATTTTTTTTTAGTTTTTTTGAAATTTCTCAAAAACGACTCGATAAATCAATTTTAAAATTTGATTAGCTCTAGAACTCAATAAAATGCGTCGATCGCCACCTCAACCGTTGCAATCGGTGAATTCGTTCGAGAGATTTCGTTGGAGAAAAATTGGTAAAAACGTTGTTTTTCGAAAACAAAGGCGCTCAAAAGTATTTTCGAGCTCGAAGAGCTCGAAATTGTATTCTCGACAATGTTTTCGAGCTCAAGGAGGTCGAAAACTGCGGGAAGTTTTGAGGTTGGCCCGCAGGGTCAACTGACAAACCAATTTTTTTCACTGTTACCAAATTAAATTTGTTTAATTTTTATTATCATAAAAGAAATGGCATGGACTAAAATTTTTTTATTCTATCTTGATTATGTAGGGGAGGAGGGTAGAGCAGGTACAATGGGGTACCGCCAAAATTTTATAAGAAAATTTTTTTTTTTTTTCGTCTAATTACTATAAATCCGATACATTTGCGCACTTTCAGCCCAATCCATAACACCTACAGCAAAATGGACCAGCCAAAAATTCTGAAAAAATAATTCTTTAATATTTTTATCGTCAAATTAAAAAAAATGTAATATATTAATCCATTTTTCGGCTGATTTTCTATAGCCGGGGCAAATTTGGCGAATTGTATTTAGTAATAGAATGATTAAAATAGTAATTTATAGAAAAAAAATAAATACGATCGTCTATCCCGCGTAATTAAAATATATCCGAATGACGCAGATAAATTTATTTATCTCGATACTTGACAATAAATAAGAGTTGAAATCGTGACAAGGCACAGGATTCGAGTCAAGACCTATTTTACAATATCAAATTTAATAACAATAACTATAACTCTATCATATAGATATGGCAGCGGAACAATATTTTCCATATTTTCTCAATATTATGGATAATAATAATTTTTCAAAATAGATTTGATATTACAATACAAAAGGATCGAAAAAAAGACGCCAAAAAAAAAAAAAACAAAAAAAAGCAATTACATCAATAAAAAATCATTTATGCTAAAAATTTGAACAAACGATATGACCATGCAAAATGCAAAACACGAAAAAGTATAATAATAATATCGAGTTCATTCTCAATTTTTTTGTTTTGAATATCTATATTTATAGGGGAGGTTGAGGCAAAACGGGGTACTTAAGGAAATACCAAGTTTTCGAGGACTCAAATACACTAAATCATTTTTTTTAATGATATTCAAAGTTAATAGAAAAAATTTTCAGTTACCGGTAAAAAAATTTTTTTTTTCATTTTTCGGGCAAAATGGAATACCCCCTAAAAAAGATAAAAAAAAAATTTCTGGATTTTCAATGAATTTGAGTAAGTTAAATTTTTTTGCGAATAATTTACATGAAAAAAAATTATATTTTGTATGATTATTGGATACAAAAGAAGGAAAACAAATTTTCAATAGTTTTCATCAAAAAACAAAAGATATGAATTTTTTTCAACTGACAATTGATTTTTGAAAAAGTTTAACAGAAAAAATTCAAAATAACGCTCAATTATATTTACAAAAGTTATTTTGGAATGTTTAAAAACCATTTAAAATATTATATTTTTTTTGTAAAATTTTGGAGGTACCCCGTTTTGCCTACGCTGAACCCCTTCCCCTACAAAAAATTAAATAAATATGAATATTGCATAATTACCTTCAATCCCAATTTTCGGCGGTATTTGATCTTGAACTTGATAAATATTTAAAACTATTTATAAATACTGACTTAAATGTAATAAATTAAAATTATTAAAAAAAAAAATTAATATTAATTAAAATTAAATAATAAAATAAACTAAAATTATCATTCTTATAAATACTAATTAATGTTATTTATAAGTAATGGGATTCAGGAAATGTCGGAACTATTTATAAATATAAAAAAAATTTTTTTGGCACAAAAAAATAGATTTTTATTAAAAAATAGAAACCATTGTCATAAAGAAATTCTATACAAAATTGAAAAAAAAAAAAAAATTATATAATAAAAACAAAATTAACGTTACAATTATATGTTTATGTCTAATATACGTTTTAACATTCTCACTATTATTATTTATTAAGAAAAAAAAAAAATTTAAAAAGATGTGTAAAACTGATACAAATATTTACAAAACATTAGCAGAAAATAAAAAAACAATTACACATATGTGTCTTTATTTGACGTTAATTAATGAGGTTTCTTACATATGCACATGAGTACATTAGTGAAAAAAATATATATACAGAAAAATATTTACAAATTGGCACTATATGTGCACGTCGTGTCTTTACTGAATGGAACAAAGCCCAGACATCTCGTGGCTTTTGCAAACTGGCTGCATCACCCGTAGCTGCCTCCGCTGAAGATCTGGTTTGACTTCCTTAGGAACCGTGATTAGTTCCACCTCCTTCTCGACGACGACTGGCTTAGGAATTGGAACAATCTTCCTGGGCACCATTTTCGTCTTTATATTGACGGCAATGGTCGCCCTTGCCCGTTGAATGTTCACCGGACGAAAGTTTAAATTCCCGTCCAGTTCACATGTCGGCAAAAAATTCTCGGATGGAGTCACTTCATTTCCTCCTTCAAGTTTTGGTTTTTTGTATTGAGCATCATGCTCAATATCAAAAATATCGGCGCACCGTTTGGATCCCGATCGTGGACTTGACAAAACGCACTCCACATCACCCATGATAATTTGAGAATAAAAATGAAAAGTCCTTACGATTGGAAGGTTTGAAATTTCAGATTTCGGTTATGCTCAGAGACAACTTAGTTCGAGTTTGAAACTGAATGATGTTAAAATTTTAGGGACCGATGTTTAAATTCACTGCAATACTTCAGGGAGGGGATTTTGGATCCAATGGGACATTTGCACCTAAACATCAGTAATTAGCTCTTTATGGTAAGGGTCAATGGATACTTCATTCATTACTTTCCCATTTAGACTTATTTTAATAATAATTTTAAGAATTGGTTCAGATAAGGAAAGGGATTATCCGGCGACATAATTATACCTGTATGTCTGCTGCTTTCTCTAGGCAAAAGTACATTTTATTTAGGTAAGGGTATAGAAGATTTGAGATAATGACATTTTGAAACCATTGAATATTGAGTACGTTGTTTATATAATATTATCTATCGACCAAAATAGGTGTATACTTATACAAAGCATGCTTATAAATGACGGAAGTACATTATCTGTCTGGCGCCTACAGTGAACAATTGGTAACTAAGTTAGGATTAAAACGTTTATGAAAATCCATTTCGTGAAAGAATAATTTTATAATATTTTGTACAACAAATGGACTGATGATATTCCATAAGTTTCATTGAATTCTAAAAAATTTTGGTCAATAACTTTTTTTGTGTATGTTTAACATATAGGGCATTCCACGCTAAATCGACCACTTTTGAACCCGATCCCTTTAGAATTAGCTGAAAATGTTTATTCTTTTTCTACCCCATCAAAAACGTTTCTCATAATTTTTTAAAATTTTTACACTCAACCAGAAAACAAGTTATAAATTTTTGATAAAAATGGCTTTTTTTATTTGAAATAGCTATAACTTTTTCAAAATTTGACTGATTGGGACGTTTTGTTTTTTTCAAAATTTTTGTTTTTAATTGTAGTTTTTGAAAAAAAATACAGAAAGATTATTACAACCTATATTCTTTGTTTTTTTTTAGATTTTTTGAAAAAAATCAAAAATTTTTCAATGTTTACCATTTTTTATTTTTGATTTTCTTCTATTATATAAAACTTTGACTTTTTCTGCAAATCCTCAAATTTTTTCAGAGTGATGTTTTTTCATTTACATTTTTTTTCTTTTAAACAAGTTTTTCTCAACTAGCCTTATTTCTAATAACACAATGCTGACAATTTTTGAAAGTGCACAAAGAAATTATATTTAGATAAAAAAAAAAAACTAAAGACAATAACTCTAAATAGTAATCATCGAAAAAAATTGAATTTTCTTCAAAAAATAAAAAGACGTTCTGAATAATTTTTTTTGTTTTTTTTTCTGAAAACCATTTAAAAACGAAAAAAAAATTCCCGTTTGGTCCATTTTTGGACAAATTCTGGGAATTCAACAAAAAGTTATTTTAACCATAACACAAATTCTGAGAATTAAAAAAAAATTCTTCTACACTTATTGTTTTTCTTCTTTTGTATCCAATAATCATACAAAATATAATTTTTTTTCATGTAAATTATTCGCAAAAAAGTTTAACTTACTCAAATTCATTGAAAATCCAGAAATTTTTTTTTTATCTTTTTTAGGGGGTATTCCATTTTGCCCGAAAAATAAAAAAAATTTTTTTTAACGGTAACTGAAAATTTTTTCTATTAACTTTGAATATCATTAAAAAAAAATGATTTAGTGTATTTGAGTCCTCGAAAACTTGGTATTTCCTTAAGTACCCCGTTTTGCCTCAACCTCTCCTATAAATATAGATATTCAAAACATAAAAATTGAGAATGAACTCGATATTATTATTATACTTTTTCGTGTTTTGCATTTTGCATGGTCATATCGTTTGTTCAAATTTTTAGCATAAATGATTTTTTATTGATGTAATTGTTTTTTTTTTTTTTTTTTTTTTTTTTTTTTTGCGTCTTTTTTTCGATCCTTTTGTATTGTAATATCAAATCTATTTCGAAAAATTATTATTATCCATAATATTGAGAAAATATTGTTCCGCTGCCATATCTATATGATAGAGTTATAGTTATTGTTATTAAATTTGATATTGTAAAATAGGTTTTGACTCGAATCCTGTCTCTTGTCACGATTTCAACTCTTATTTATTGTCAAGTATCGAGATAAATAAATTTATCTGCGTCATTCGGATATATTTTAATTACGCGGGAAAGACGATCGTATTTATTTTTTTTCAATAAATTCAAATTTTTTTGATGATTACTAATTAGAATTATTGTTTTTATTTTTTTTTAACTTCCCGCTAAGAAAATCGAAGATTTTCAAAAATTTCGGGTAGTTATTGTTTTCACCCCGATTTGCAAAAATCGAAATTCCAATAGATGTCGACGTTTTGAGGTTCTAGGAAGCTATTTTGACTAAATTCCAGATGATGTCCGAGTGTATGTATGTATGTACGTACGTACGTATGTAAATATTCTGTAACTTTTGAACGGATGAACCGATTTTGACCGCCAAGGTGTCATTTGACGCGGCTTGTTATTTACTATAAGCACTGAAAATTTAAGCTTAATCGGTAGCGTACGTTCGGAGATATTCCAAAAATAAAATTTTTTCAAAAATGTCTTTTTTGAATAACTTTTAATTCGCTTGATGGATTGATTCCAAAATCTAATTAGCTCTAAAACTTTATAAGCCGCGTCGAATGCCACCTCAGCCATCAAAACCGGTTCATTCGTTCAAGAGAAACCGTGAACGAAAGAATTAAAAAAAAATTTTTTTTTAGTTTTTTTGAAATTTCTCAAAAACGACTCGATAAATCAATTTTATAATTTGATCAGCTCTAGAACTCAATAAAACGCGCCGATCGCCACCCCAACCGTTGCAATCGGTAAATTCGTTCGAGAGATATCGTTGGAGAAAAATTGGTAAAAAACGTTATTTTTCAAAAACAAAGGCACTCAAAAGTATTTTCGAGCTCGAAGAGCTCGAAATTGTATTCTCGACAATGTTTTCGAGTTCAAGGAGCTCGAAAACTGCGGGAAGTTTTGAGGCTGGCCCGCAGGGTCAACTAACAGACCGATTTTTTTAGCTGCAATACACGTAGAGCAATTTAATTAAAATCTCCAAGTGTATTAGGAATCCCTTCTGTATATTATTTCTCCACCCAGGTTTGTTCAAACACTTGCGTGTTCTTTTTTTTTTTAATTTTTTAAATATTTTTCTATCATATTCTGCCGCCATTTTATTTTGAAGTACGATTTTTAAACTTCGGGCATGCTCTAGCTATAGGCTCTAGCCAAGCATTGCCATATAGCGCGAGCTAGCGTTAAATCACATCCGAATGCACCCTTTAATTTTCAACCAATAAAATTTTGAATCTAAGCATGAATTTTCTCAAGGTATAAATTTCTAAATAAAAATTGTTCTGGATGTTAAAAAAAAAAATTTATCGTTCGTTTTCATGAGTGTGAAGTAGCTGAAAGTTGACAATTTTTGAATTTTCGAATAAATAAATAAAATGTAAGTTGAATAAAAATTAAAAAATGTGTATTTAAACATTTGAAAAATCAGTACACGCACTTTTTGAATTTCATTATTGTAATTAATTTATTTATTTAAAATTCAAAAGTTGTTTAATGTCTCCAACATTCACACTCGTTTGTTTTTTTTTTAATTTAAAATATTGAGATTTGAAATATCGTTGCAGCCAATTCCCCCAGATGGCGCCGTTTGTTTTTAAAAATTTAACGCATACATAAAAACCGCCTTTAGCCCCGTCGTTTTGCTTTTATACACTTGCGGAAAAAAATTTAACAAACATTTTGTCAATAAAATAAATATTACATATATTAAAAATGTCTGGGCGTGAGACGATAGATCTGTCTCCTGTTCAACGAGAAATATTAGAACACCGTGCAGCGAGACGTAATAAATTACGTTATGAATATTTGAAACAAACTCAAAATCCTTATCGTCATGGGCTGGGTATCGGAGGTTGTATTGTAAGTGTCTACTTAATAATTAAATATTTATTAATTAAAACAACGATAAGTATAAATTTTATTACAATAATATTTATTTAAATATTTGTATTTATTATTCATTTTATATTTTACTTGAAAGTAAGTTTTAATTTTCAATTTAAATTCATTTTACATCTATTACATAATTTCATTTTTTGTTTTTGTCATTTTATTGTTGTCCTTAAAATGTAAGACTCAATTATTGACACAGTATCAATTATTAGCACTTTATTTTAATTTGCCTTCCTTTACTATTTTCATAAATTATAAATGTAGCAGACATACGTCAATTTTTAATTACATATAAAAACATTAAATAATAAAAATGATAAAATTTAAAAAAATGCATGCATTTATTTTTAAATTGTCTAAACGTGCATTTTTTTATTTTTATTTTATAAACATTTTAGTTTATTCTTTAAAATTGACAGATGTCTGCTACCTTTATTGTCTTGGAAAAAAACAAAAATTAAATTTCATAACTTTGAAAAGAGAATATAAGATGACAGTAAAATTGCTGGATATCTGACAATTTTTAAAACTTTAAAATATTGAAATAAAATTTTTTTAACAAAAAAATTTAAAAATTGCCTTTAGAAAATTTCAAAATCAGTACATGTATTTTTTTTTCTTTATCAATTTAATAGCTCAATTTTTTATACGTAATTTAAAAATTGCCTTATGTCTGCTACATTTACACTCATGATCAGACTTGACAATTATCGGTACATTTTATTGATTATTTAAAATGTTTTATATTTATTATTCAATGTAATAATCAATAAAAAAAATAATTTATTAAATCAGAAGCAGCAAATAAGAGTATGGACTGAAAAAATTAATATTAGATATAATTAATAAATTATGATGCCTCAGATATTTCTTACAGTGTCAGTAATTGGGTCTTTTATTTTACTTGAGTAATTTTTTAATATAATTTTATTGTTAAAAATTAATAGTTGATATTTTAATTTATTTAAATAGGAAGATGTTGGAGTAAATCGTTTCATGGCAATGAAAGTAACAGCAACTCAGTTTTTCAAACCATCATGGAAAAATGCTGCCTTTATGACTGCAGTTTGTGTGTTACCAATAGTAACTCTTACATACGGTTGTTACCACGATAGGGTATTTTTCCATTTTTATTAAATACTGATACTTTTTATTAACTAAAATTTTATTAAATGTATAATAGCTCGTTTTTTTTCCTAACAGAAAAACAAAGAACACCAATTGAGGACTGGTCAAGTGAGTTACCGCGACCGGGAATACAAATTTAATTAAATTACTGTTACTATAGAAGTACACGTGTATAATAATAATAATTGGAACAATAAATAAGTAGAAGCTAAAAAATTATATACATAAAAATTTATTTGTCATTTATCTTCAAGTAAATTTTAAATACACAATTATAGTTATTATAATTTAATAATGCTAATGACAAATGTTTATTTGTCATCAAGTTGTTTGTCTCTTGCTATTACCGAGTCATCAAATTTCACCATATACGTTGTACCTTTATGCCAATGCGCTGTTACTTTTGCTGGCTGTAAAAATTTATATTAATAAATAATTTGAATATATTTAATTTGCAATTGATAACTCATCGATCAAATTATCGAGTGATTTTTTATTCTCAAAATAAATTTATAAAATTTAATAGATAGAATTATATTGCGATAAAAAAAAAATTTTGAAAATTCATTTTATGAAGCTTTGGCTCCTAAAGGAATGAAAATTTTTTTTTCTTTGTTTTCAATTATTTAAATTAATTGAGATTCAATTAAGTGAATTTATTTAGCTGCCAAGTGATTTGTAAATTTGGTAGAAATGTTTAATTCTCTACTGTTTCGAACTGTAGCTTTGTAGAAGATGTTAGTACTTAATTTTATGTATTCAAATACTTACGAAACCAGAGTCACATAATACGGCTTCGACAATACCGGCAACAAATGACGCACAGTTTAAACTACCCTTATCTTTGGGTACTGATACATATTTATTAACTAATGATTCTTTTTCGATAATATAGTATGTACGTTCATCGTCATTTGCGTGCTCCAATTTATCAGCTTCGCGCCCAAACAACGATTTCCACAGTGTACTCTTTACAAATAATAATATGTTCAGTAATTTTATTTCACGTTTTCCATTTTTATCTCGCATTATCAGTAAATCTGTTACTCGATGACCAACATCTGCTCCAACTTCAGAGAGTCTAAAATATGTTTAAAATTTTAAATACTGACGTAAAATAAAACCATTTTTTTTAGCTCTACAATCAGCAATTTTATTAATGACCAGCTTTAAATTATTTTTTATTTACTCAAATAAACCACTAAGTAAACGATTAATTTCACATAATTAATTAATATGTGTTACTTTATTGTTTACTTTAATAATAAAAAAATTTTTTAAGTCAATTATTTTTAATGAACTCGATACTGATAATAAAATTTGAAAAATTACAGTGATTATGAATCTAATAAGTAATCTTATGTAACTTTTCATCTTCTTTTCTTCAAATTTCTTGACTTGACGTCATAATAACTATTACATTTCTCAGTTCAAATTTTTTGTATCAAAGTACTATAGAGTAAATTTTATCAACATAGACTTAAAATGTATGTTTGTTATTTCACGGTTCATATTACGGTTTTGAAAAAAAAAATAATTATAATACTGAAAGAGCAGACATCAGAAAATTTTGGATTTTTTACAAACAAGTCACTTGTAAATCAGATAAAATTTTTACAATATGTCTAAGAAGATTTTAAAAAGTTTTTTATCCACAGAAACAAATAAATTATTGGTGTAACAAATCTTTACTCGCCTTAAAAAATTCTTGCGCAAAGAAATTTTTTTTACTCTTATGAAAATTTTTGTCTTCAATTAATAATGAAAAATTTTTCTTGTGCCGAAAAAATCCTTTTTTTCCGTCTGCAATTTTCGAGAGTTTTTTCAGTATGAGTGTGAATGTAGATGACATCAGACAAATTATAAATAATTAAAAAAACAATATTTTTAAAAAATGCACTTATTAATTTAAAAATTTTTTAAATGTGCATTTTATGAAAATTTGATACTATTAATTATTTACTCTGTTTATTAATAATTTTAAATTTGTCTGATGTCTACTACATTCACACTCATTTTTTTGTATGAGTGTAAATGTAGCAGACATACGACAATTTTTAAATTACATATAAAAAAATTAAATAATTAAAATATTAAAATTTTTAAAAAATGCATGTACTGAATTTTGAATTTTTTAAACATGCATTTTTTTATTTCTATTTTATAAACATTTCAATTTCTTATTTCAAAAGTTTTTAAAATTATTAGATGTCCGCTAACTTTACTATCATTTTTTCTGTTCATATTTTACTTCTTTATTTATTTAAAAAAAATAAATTTTTTTAATGTCTGCTATTTCCAGTATCATAAATAATTTTCAGTACATTTTTTTATAAAAAAACAAAAAAATTTCTAACGTCTGCGGTTATTCGTATGATCATTTTATGTGTGAATGTAGCAGACATCGAATTTAAAATTATTAATAATTCGAGTAAATAATTAATAAAATTAAATTTTAAAAAAATGCGCATTTTAAAAATTTAGAAATTAATAAGTGCATTTTTTTTTAAATTTTTAACTCTATTTATTTATAGTTTTAAATCTGTCTGATGCCTGCTACATTCACACTCATTCATTTTTAGTTTGCTGACTGTAAAATTTAAATAACAATATTTATTTATTAAATAAATAAATAAATTACTTACTTGTTTTGTAATTCAGGTACAGTATAAACACGATTTTGACAGTATTGTACTAATTCAGAAAATAATAATGCATAACAACTCAAACTAACCTCACCTTTACCTTTACTCAATGATTTATCAAGTATACTTGTCCTAGGACGTACTGCTGATATTGTCATATTATTCATATTCATTATTACAAACTATATTTATGATAAATCTATTATCACAATTTACTTATTATTATTAGTTTCCAATAATAAAATTCAATAGGCGCAAGTTTTTACGACCGCACTTGCCAGAGCTGTCATAACAATCAGCTGTTTCAGATGGCGTTTGACAGTTGTAACAAAAAACAACCTTCTATGTTAAATATATAAATAATTTATTTTTTGAATGTGTAATAAATGACTATTAATTGATATATTAATAAATAAAAATGTCCGGGCCACCGATAAAACCTCCACGAGGTATAAAACATACGAAGGAAACGGTAAGTTTTTGTTATGATTAAAAATAAATTTATAAATTAATTATTTTATGTATGTTCAGGTTATATATTTATAATTGTAACATTTGTTATTGTTATTTAATTTTTTTTAGAGTGGTTTATTGATATCTGTAATAAGAGCATTGTCAGCAAGTGAAACAAATGAACAGAGAGAAGTTGAAAAAGCTAAACTTGAAAAAGAATATAAAAGAAGTGATCAAAAACTTGATGAATTGGTTTCATTGCATGATCAAGATCTTACTGAAGTTATGAAAGTATGTATTTTTAATTAACAATTATTATTATTAATGAGTGTGAATGTTGCAGACACGAGATAATTTATAAATTTGATATAAATAAATTAATTTACTAAAATAATGAAATTTTTAAAAAATGCACGTACTCATTTTTTAATTATCTAAGTACGTATTTTTTTATTTTTATTCTACTTACCCCAAGTAAGACACAACTTTGTGATATCTATAAGATAGAAGTTTTTAGGCTGTATTTTGACATGACAATAAGGCACCAAAATATTGATAAAAAATGAGAAATTTATGCTATCGAAAAAATATCTGCTTAAAAGACTTGATAAGAGTAACGAAAAAAAGTAAATTACAAATAAGTCATCTAAGATTTTTAGTTGAAATAACTTTTTCGGGACGAAAGAAGACAAATTTACTGTCTCCAAATACCAACATCTGTACGTCTCATTTATATAAAAAAAACTTGATTTTGAAACAAAAAAAAATTTTTTCTTGCACTTTTAAAAGATATTTTTATGACATCTTAAAGTTGTCTCTGTGCTACTTGGAACATTTTATTTATTTTTTTCAAAATTTAAAAAATTGCTACACTCAGAAAATTAAATAATTGTGTTTATTATGGTAAATTTTTAATTCCAATCATCTAGAATGATTAGAACGTTTTTCAATGCAAAAATAGTGTTATAATTTTTTTTAATAGCATGGATAATTATTGGATGATAACTTCTGCAATAAATTTCGTAACAGTTACTATCAGGATAGTAACAATTATAATTTCTGAAAGTAACTGCTACCATCTGGATTATAAATATAACTATTTAGAATAATTATAATAATTAACTCTAGTTAACATACTGGATTGTGATAATTATTATAAATATGGTGAATATTACAATCTAGATGATTTATACAATCATCTAGATAATATTCACTACTATCGGATTAATGGTAGAAATTTTACCATAACTAGATAGTAGTTTCTATTATTTAATTTTCTGAGTGTAATTGTCAGCTACATTCACACTCATATATTATTATTATTATTATTATTATTATTATTATTATTATTGCTATAAATTAGTAATTATTAATTATAATTTTTCTAGATTTTTAGTAATTTATCTGAGCGAGTTACGTCATCGCGTGAAAAAATTCATACAGTTAAAGAAAATTTGAATGCTTGTAAACAATTGTTGAGATGTAGACGTGAAGAATTGATGAAATTATGGCTAGAAGGTATTGAACATAAACATGTATTACATTTATTAAATGATATTGATAAATTAAAAGAAGTACCGTCAAAATTGAGTAATTATTTGAATAAAAAATTATATCTGCATGCGACTCAGCTCTTGGTATCGGCATTGTCAATGGGCGATGGTAATCTCGAGGGTGTTGAAGCCTTGAGAGAATTGAGAATGGAGTTGGAGGCTAAAAAACAGCAGCTGCAATCTAAATTGCTTGAAGAATTGACCAGACACTTGTATGTCGAGACCACTCGCGAGGTTTTGCTCAAGAGACAGGGATCAGGACGTGACTTTCAACGTGGTAACGAAGCTCGGGGATCTAGGGGTAATAAAGTTAAACGCGCATTGCTGGATGTTAGTTATCCGAGTAGTCAGCTGTCACGAGGAGCTAATATTCAACAGGAAGATCTGACTAATATTATTGAAGATGAAAATTCATTGAATCCGGAAGAAAATTCCGAACATTTCATTGCTATTATTGTTGAATGCTTAGGGTTGTTGAATAATATTCCTGAAGCCATTGAGGCTATCAAGAGTCGAATGCAGACTGAATTATTAAATATAATTGCACGTACATCGGACACAATAAAAGCTAATGCTGGTAAATTGATGCCTAAATCTGATGTAAATGGTGTGCGTATTAATGACATTGATATTAAAGACAGTAACGGCCAATCAGCGTTGCTAGAATTATTACAAACGCTTTTTGATCAATTTAAACTGATTGCAAATGCCCATTCAATGGCGTTACGTAGTTTTTCTCATGTTTGTAAGAAATATAATGTCGATGTACGTTTGTATGAAATTCCTGATGTTTGGAGTAAAATACAAACGGTCTTACAATTATTGCTGACGGAGTATCTCGATATACAGAATGTCGTTGATCGTCCGTTTCAGTCGACAAATTTTTCAGAAGCTACCATTGATATCAATACTTATTTCGCAAAACGTAAACCTCAGAAACAAAAAAATGGCGCTTTATTTAAATTTGACTTTTCTTTACATCCTAAAACATTGAATACTTATTTAAAGGATCATAAAGTTAATAATTTTAGTTTGACAGTAAGTATATTTTATTTAATTGTTTAATTAAAGGTCTAAAATAAACAGCTATGGAATTTTTACTCATTATTATTTTTTTTTCTTTTTTTTCAAGACTAAAATAATTTTAAAATTTTTAAATTGATATTTAAGTTTAAAGGACAATAAATACTAGATGTTTTTATTTTTTTCAGGACAACGTGTCCGCAAAAATATCAAAGCGACTCGTATGTGAACCAGATCCTAAAAATATAACATTCATATTCCGTCCCATGATGCAATTTATAGAAGAAATAGAGCGGGCATTAGAAATTCAACCTGGTAATTCATGTACTTTAAATAGTTTTATAGCTGACTACATAAAAGAAGAATTTCTTGGTCGGCATCATATAATGGTAGCGACGACAATTGACGCTGCGACAAAAGCATCAGATGCCTGGCAAACAATAACGCCGCCAGAATTGATGAAAGAATTAGGATTAACACGACCGTTGTTGCAGTCAACTGTCAAAGTTGAACAATGTTTAGCTGAGTTACGAGCACTGATGATTGCTTTGCCACTTCAAGGAGAACATTTTTGTACTCTGGCTCTAAATATTTTGCACAATTATCGTGAAACATGTCAATCAGCTTATCGTAACATCACACTATCGGGCAGCGAAGAACGTAAAATATGTTCAGGCGCCTGGTTAAAGGATGACGATATCAGTAGATTTATAAAATCACTTCCAAACTGGGACAATATGAAGAGCGAATCAATCAGCGATAAACGTGGAAAGATGACACGCGGTTGGTCAATGCGTCGACAGGAGACTCAGGATGAAGAGAGCCCTGAAGACGTCCGTCAGCGTAATTTACGTGAAGCTGAAATTCTTGCGAGTAATTTGGGCGAAGGTGGAATCAATTCCAGTGAAATTTTATCAGACGTTGGTCAGTTACGTTGCCTAGCACTTTTACAAGAAAGTGTTGAGTGGTTTGCGTTATCAATACGTTCACTTACTGCTGAATTGAAACAATCTAATAATAGTACCGATAGTCAGATTTTACTACCACGTGTATCTGATTCGCTTATTGAATTACTTGAGCAAGTAGCCGTTGAATTTGAAGAACTTGCCAATACATGCATTCTTCTGTTGCATCTTGAAGTAAGAGTACAGTGTTTTCATTATTTATTGCCACGTGGTGAGTACAGTCATCTCTGTGACGGCGTTCAAGATCCTCAGGAAGCGGATCCTCGTGTACAAGAACTCAGCCGTGTTTTACAAAATATTGACGAATCGCTGCAGTCAACACTGCATCCAAAAAAGACAAAATACATTTTTGAAGGCCTTGGTCACTTGATAACTAAAATATTAATAACGTCCGCCCAGTATATTGATAAAATAGATAAAAGTGGGATTCAACGTATGTGTCGGAATGTTTTTACACTACAACAGACACTCACTAATATTACGATGGCACGCGAACTGGCGTTGGATTACGCGAGACAATACTTTGAACTTTTTTACGAAACACCTGATGATATTTTGAATAATATACTTGAAAATGGACCACAATTTTCAGAACTAGAGTATATAAATGCTTTTCAATTGATTGCTAGAAGTCAGACGCAGTATTCATCAATGAGTAAATATTTAGAAAAACTATCTGAGATTCTTGGTGAGATTGGAGCGTCAGTTTAGTTTTATTGAGTTTATATTATATTATTATTAATAAATATATTGTTGATGAATTGGTAATAAAATTGTTATCAAAAATTATTTATTATTTATAAACCTTTTATAATTTATTACAAGTTTTTAATTAAAATAATCCTTGAAGATGGAAAATTTAATTCCATTAAAGTAACTGAGGTAATGATGGATATTTTTAAATTTTTAAATTATCTTCAATCAGAATCACTGTTGTAGAATTGAGTCGGCTTACGAGCCGCTGGTCGTTGAGTCGATGTAGTAAACTGACTTGATGGCTGAAGAAATTGATCAAAGTTTTGATTTGATGGCTACAAAAAAATGACAATAAATAAATAAGTTAACAATTTTTACAGTAAATTAAATTACCAGTACCTGATTATTTTGAGCTTGAGTAGTTATCGTTAAAGGACTTCTGGCTGTTGAAGAGCCAGAAGCAACGCGTCCTCTACCACCACGAGTTGTTGCACGTGTCGTAGTTTTAGCTCTAGTTCCTCGAGTGCGCCCGCGACCACGAGTAGATACCGGAGTAGACACCGGAGCAGGATCATCTTCAGTATCCAAATCCACTAAATCATCTAGTGGTTCTTCTGCCCCAAAGCTCCCATTTAATCTATTACGCGCCTCCCGGTCATTCAACAGTTCTTTGAATTGATTCATTTCATCAGTCGTATTCTTCCCAAGACGTTCACTTCGGAATTTTTTAACTTCAATGTCGTAATCATCGCGGTTTAATTTTATTTGCCGACTTATAAAGTGGTCAAGAGTCTTCTTTACTTGATAACTGAAATAAATATTTTGTTTTAATCAGCATATAATTTTTTTGTGGCGAAGGTGACAAAGTAATTAAATATTTACTTGAAAATACTTAAAAAGGCTTCATTGTCATTAGCTTTGACGCATCTATCTAATGCTTCATTCATTCCTAGCAATGAGAGCACACGTAAATTCTCATCATTTTTTATGAAATTTTTTTCAATTTCATTTTGAACTGCAAGTGACCAGTCTTTATCAGCCTACATAAATAAATTTAAAAAAAAATATATGTGAAAAAATACATATTTATTTGTTGAATCTTAAAATACCTCGTGTTGAAAACATTCAGCTAAATCAGCAGCAGCGTCTTCAACATCAAAGTCTATATTTTGTTTAGAATTTTGCGTTGCTCTATCGCGTCTAAACAAAATTAAATCTTTAGCATTAGCAACTGTGTCGCAGTATTTTCGTGTAATCCTACATGAAAAGTATTCAGATCATTTATTAAGAAATATATTACGTTAATAATAATTAAAGAAATACTTACAACATGGGATCAAATTGTTGTGAATCATCGTGATACGTAAGTTTCAATCGAAGGAACGGTATCGTAGGTTGATTAGGATGACCGGTAAGAAGTTTTTTAACTTGCGGAAGCATTGTATTTTGTATGTAATCATCAACGTATTCAAGGATACCGTTCAATGAACTATCACAATATTTTCTGTTAATAAGATCTGTGATATTGAGTGAATCAAATACAAATGGTCTGACTGTTTGTAATTTTATGTCCTTAACGATAAAACGTGTTCCATCTATTTTTAACAGTCCCACGTGTTTTGGTTTAGCTTCACCTTCAGCTAAAGACGTTGCCACTGAACTTCCTGTAAAATAAATTGTAATTTATGATTAATTTGAATTTGAATTTGAATTTGAATTAATGAAATAAAAATACTAGTAATTAATTAATAAATTTATTACCCGGTTGTGTGATGTAATATTTTTCACCATCGGGTAGTGTTATCTCTTCTGGTGTGAGACGACACTCGTGCTCGTGGCCCCAAAAAATTAGATCAAAAAATGATGGCAGTTTATCTTCTGGAATGTATCCGTGACGAGTGTGTTTAGCACGATTTTGATGTAATACAAGAATGTTAACACAGTGTTCAATATTTTTTGGCCGTAGAAATGTGACCTAGAAAATTTAATGATTATTATATGAGTTATAAATTTAAAAAAATTTTAATTATTATTGTATGATGATTGATGATTTATACCAAGCCATTGCTGAATAATCTAGACAATCGTTGGTCTCCAATGAAACTAATACCATAAATAGCGACATAAGTGTCACCTTTTTTAAATACCATTGGTGAAACAGTTAGATGAGTTAGATCAGTTGATTTTCCAAAGTAATTAACGAGCCCTGATGCTGCAAGTATATCTAATGTGCTTGTATACTCAAAACCTAAAAATTAATACTTATTAAGACCATTTGAAATTTTTATACGATCCCAGACAGCATTAAGTCGGAATAACTGCTTTACGACGTCTTTTTGAAGGCGTCCTCAAGAAGTCTTACAATAACTTCTTGAAAGTGTCATTTTTAAGAATTCTTAATGAAGTGCTCTTGAAGACTCCATAAATAAGACCTCATTTTTGTGACGTCTAAATGCATTCTTTTTTTAACTTCTTTATGAAGTCGAAATTAGGAGCTCCTTAAGACGTCATGATAAATTCATACTGAAGTCTTATTTGCGAAGTCAGAGAAAATAACTTTTTGAAAACTCTTTTTAAAGACGTTTACTGAGTTCGCTAGGTGGCTCATTCGACATATTGAGAACTTTTTAAAGACTTTTTTAAGATGTTGACGAGACGTCCAAATCATAAATAGAAACTCATTCATAGCTCATCAAGACGTCATTTTGCTATCTGGGATACTTCAAGTTGCTAAAATATTTTTATTTATTGAATAAGTAATGTAAAAGACCCATTACTCGCTCACTTTTCATTGTAGTGAGATTGAACCACTCAACATCAATTGCTGAATGAAATGAAAAATCTTTTTTTTTTTTTTTTTATAGTTATTCAACGTCATCTAAATTTAATTTAACGAACGAACGTTAATTGGCTGAGCACGATTTTGAAAATAGTCACAATTAAAATTTATAATAAATTATACAATACTTTGATACGTCATATTCTAATATATTTAGATTTACAAATTATTATTTATCGATAATTTTTATACTTGAAATTTTTTTTTAAATTATAAAAACGCATTAATCAGTAAGGACCAGTTTTTAAAACCGAGTTTTAATTAATGATCCTGAAATTAGCAGAAAATTAACATTCTTCGTATTTCCTTCCAAAAGATCAATTACAAAAAAATAAAAATATGCGCATGTAGAAAATTGAAAAAGTTATAGGTGCAATTTTTCAAATATTTTTTTTTTTTACAATTTCTTTTTTTAAAAATTCAAAAATTATTAAACGTTGGCTAACTTCAGTATCATTTAAATAAATATTACTAGTGTATCCATACATTAATAATATATAAATATACCAGTAATAATAATTTGAACCCGGTTTAAAAAATTAGTTCTTAAAGTAATCAACGAAAGGTACTGATCGGGTTTAGGATCTTTTACCTCAATCAATAAATATAATTATTTATTTATAAATAATAAAATATACTTGGATTGTCATGATTTCCATGAACAGTAAAAATTGGTAACCCAACGTTTAAATTATCATTTTCAAAATTAAGACCTGTCGGATTCGATAGCGTTTCTGATGGATCGCTTAAAAATCGAAATTTAATTGTTCTGAAAAAATAATTAAATAATGTAATAAGAAATAATTATAGATATTGATATAGTGAATATTAAATAAATATTTACCGTTCGCCAAAGCAATATTTTTTCAATAAATTAATACATTTTAATACAACATTTTGTGATGGTGTACTGTCGTGGAATAAATCGCCACCAAGTAAAATAAAGTCGACCTTTTTTGCTAGAGCAATTTGTAAAATTTCTTCGAATGTCGTGAAACTGTCATTTCGATCCGCTAAAAAAAGAATATTGTAATTAATAATTTTCATTTATTGATACCGCGTAAATAAATAGTGACAGTACATTTTTTCGAAGAACGTTCTTCATAACCTAGATGACAGTCAGTAGCGAGTAATATTTTGAAAATATTTTCACTGCTTGGCTGACTTGTATTTGAATCTGGAGTTGACATTTTAGCAGTAGTTTTTTAAATCAATTAATTATAAAATTATGTTTCTTTGCGACTTGTCAAAAGCAAACTTGTTCAAGACAATGAACTTTCCCACATGTTTATGATAAAGTTTAAATTTGAGAATTGCGTACTATGGTCGAGGGACGAATTTTTACCATCACCGAACATGTAACCGACCTACTGTACCCGCCCATCATAAAATATGAACAGGAAATTACTGAGGAAATATTTTTACAATAAGGATCTAGATGGCAGGATCGCGGGAAAAAATCAAACTTGTATTTTTTATTACACTTGAATAGTAATAAAACAAAAAATTTAAAAATTCAACTCATGATTTATTTATTACCGTAATTTAAAATCACGTAATAAAACTCAAACTAACAAATAATACTTAAAGAATTTAAAATATTTCTTTTAAAAACTTGTACGACAAAAGAATTTTCTTATTTTTTTTTAAATTTATATTTTAACGCGCCGTCACTTTATTATAATTACCATAAATAGCAATAATAAATAAAACATATTTCTTTTTAAATATATTACCAATAAATCTTTAACGAATTTTAGAATATTAAAATATCCTTAGTATCATTTAATGGGCTTTAAATTAGCTCATCAAATAATAAAATTAATAATTATATAAATACGAGGCCTATATAAATGTATGATGGGTTTAAAAGCCGCATAATATATACACAAGTATTTAGAAGCCGGTTTTAAGGGGTCGCTCGGTTGGTTATTGAGCCAAAAATATAATAATATTAATAATAATAATTACTACAACTCGTATTCGTAGTCAGACATAAAGTTTATTACCTCAGCAGTTGTGAAAGCTATGTACTTCTCACCATTGCTTAAATTAATAGCTTAAAATTAAATTCATAACAGATTTACTATTCAATGCCATCAAATATTTACGTTTACAAACATTAACACGGGCATTTTTTCATATTTTAATGAAGCTAGTAAATAATTTTTTAACTTCTTCGTAATTGTGAATGTTAGTTTTTTTTTTTTTTATTATTATTGTTATTATGAATAAAAAAATATTTGAATTAAAATTAATCCGTGTAAGGTATACCTTTCATAAAACGAGCTATGAAATCCCTCCTTCCCTATTAGCTCTGTCACAACCGACCATATTTAACGCTATTTGCCACATTATTATTACCCGCTACCTCTATAATTTATTGTCAGTATCACAAACCCGCTTTTCCTTCTACTATACAAACTGTATAGATACATATATATCATAAGCATTACTCGGAGAATAATATATATCTATTTGCTCATAAATCATTTGGTATCGAAAATTTGTAATAATTAATTTAATACATTTTCATTTATTATTATTATTGTTTAATAATTATAATATTATTATTATTATTTAATAATAGAGATATTGCGATGTGTTCAGGATATATTAGTTTCATATTTTGGATATTATGAATGTAACAGGGAGTAAAAATGGAAAATGTGATAATTTTGATATTTTTATTAAATTTATTTTAAAGCTATGCACGAAGAGAAAATTATGGGGATGGTTCCCATAATTTTGTGAAATTCTTCCCTATACCAGTATAGGAATTACGACCATAAATTATGGGAATGTTGCCCATACCATTATAAGAATGGTCCCTATAATTATAGGAATGGTTCCTATAATTTCTAGGAAGACTTCCTATAATATTATGGGAATCATTCCTATAATATATAGGAACTATTCCTATAAATTATAGGATCCATTCCCATAAATTATAGGAACCATTCCTATAACATTATAGGAATGGTTCCCATAATATTATAGGAATGATTCCCATAATGCAATTGGAATAGTTCCTATATCATTATGGGAATCATTCCTATAATATGGGAATCGTTCCCATGCTATCATGAAAATATTAATTTTATAAAAAGTGTGGAAATCACTTCTACAATACACAGAAATATTATTAAACATAAAAACAAAAATTCAAACATTGAAAAAAAATTCGTATTTTGCAAAAAACTTCAAAATTTTTAACAGAAATTTTTTGTCAGCGCAGAACATTCAAGAAAATTCAAATTTTGGAAATAAAAATTTAAATTTTGATAAAATCTCAAATTTTGAAAAAATTTCTACACTATTTTACAAAAAAAAAAAATTTATGATATTATAGGGATGGTTCCCATAACATGGGAATAGTTCTCATAATATTATAGGAATACTTCCCATACTATTCCTATAATGCATAGGAACACTTCCCATAATTTTCTCTCCGTGTAGTTTTATTAATTAGAATAAAGTCATGAACAGAAGTAGAGTTTTAATTATTTAGGATTGTTGAAAATTATTTTATATTTTTTATATGACACAAAATTTTAAACAGTAAAAGTACACAGAAAAATAAGGATTTTTTCACGCGAAAAATCTTTACCTGCCCCTAGAAAATTTTTACTTGCTCATAATTTTATGCATTATAAATTGAAAACAAAAATTTTTTGGAGCAAAAAATTTTTTTGTTTTCAATTCATAATGCGAAATATTTTTTGCGCCAAGAAATTCATTTTTTCCGTGTAGTCTTAGAAGTGAAGTTACTAATTCAGTTTGTGAAAATACTTTATTTGTTGTATTTTTTTTCTATGTACTTATTTGTCAGTGAAAGAATATGAGTGTCAATGTAGCAGACATCAGACAAATTTAAAATTATTAATAAATAGAGTAAATAATTAATAAGATTAAATTAATAAAAAACACGCATTTAAAAAATTTTGAAATCAATACGTGCATTTTTTATAAATATTATTTTTTTAATTATTTACTCTATTTATTTATAATTTTAAATTTGTCTGATGTCTGCTACATTAACACTCATGAAAAAATGTCATGTATTTTTAGTCAAAATAACAAGAGTGCTCCCTTAAGCATACAAACAAAAATAATTTCATAAAAATATTTAAAAAAATAATGAGCCCTTGTTTCAGAAAAATTTTTTTATTTTTTCACTATTAAAATTTCTAACATTATTCGTTTCGATTTACATCAATTGAATTGCTATTAGATTAGTATTCAAATTTTTTCAAAACTAAAAAAAAATTTTTTTTTATAACAATGAAAAATTTCATTTTTAAAAATTCGAGTCAAAGTAATATAATTTAGTGTATCTAAATTGCTCATGTAGCGTTAAATATATCATCAGCTCCAGTTTACCCCAGGTCTTCCTGCAATAAATTACCATTGTACTTCAGTACACACCTTATTAATTTCACCATTAATAATAATTTAAAAGAAAAAAAAAAATCAGAACCAGCTTTAGTATGATGAAGTTGAGGCGGACGGCCTGGAATGATATTCCACTGAAATTTATACAGTGTAAATGGTTTTAACGTTTTTTTAAGTAATAGCAATAAGTTAAGCCAGTAATCCGCGAGACAATGGGATCAACAAAAGAAAAAAAATATTAAATAAACAGCAATATTCTTATATAATACGTAGAATGAACATAACTAGCTAGTGTTAAAAGAGCGCGAGAAAGAACGAAGTATAAAAGTTATAGACAGGCTGGCATGCAGGCTGTTTGCAGCTGTAGTTTTTGGCCATTGTCATCATCACGTATTAGCTACACTAACTCTCTTTCTTTATTTCCTCTCTCCATATACCACTATTATATGTTATTATATTAAACTAAACTTACACTAGACTACACTACACTACACTAGTGTATACAGTATATACAGATCGACTCTTTGCCCTTCTCGTAGCTTACACTCATCTCAGAGTCAGTCTTTTCACGTGCAAAGCTCACAACGATGCTGTTTGCTTTTCTATTGACTTGAAAACGGATGAGGACGAGCAAATAACGGGTATATGGAGCGTGTTGAATATATTTCATTCATGTCATAGCGAAAATATATATAAAAAAAAAGAAAAAAATACGTATCATAAATGACATTACTGCTTTACTTGAGGGTCAACTCAAAAAAATAAAAAAAAAATTTTAACAAACGTCCAATGGATATTATGTGTATTGAACTATGACTAATTGAGGGTTAAAAAAATTCATAAATGCATATATTTACATCCTTCTTACATACACTGTTAAAAGAGCGGTGTTAAAATGAAATAACACCGGTGTAGGCGTTGTAATTTGGCGGTGTTAAATCGGTGTAAAAAAAAATTACACGTATATAAAAAAGTATAAAAATTTAATGAATATCGGAAAGAAATTTCAAATTTACTATGTACTTATTTATGTTATACGTAATTTATTAAAAAATTACACAATTTTACACCCACCATTTCAATCACAAATAATTTAATTAATTAATAAAAATACTGTTTAACTGTAGTGATCAATTAAGCAAAAATATTCACCTACACCACTTGGATGTCCGGTTTTTTTTACAGTGCACGGAAAAAAATGAACTATAAAAATTGAGAACGACAAGTAATATAATGATGAAGTGATCAGTAAATAGAGGAGGGAGGGGCAAAACGGGGTACTTAAGGAAATACCAAGTTTTCGAGGACTCAAATACGCTCCATCTTTTTTTTTTTTAATGATATTCAAAGTAAATAAAAAAAATTTTCAGTTACCGTTAAAAAAAAAAAATTTTTCATTTTTGCGGGCAAAATGGGGTACCCCCTAAAAAAGGTAAAAAAAAAAAATTTCTGGGACTTTAAATGAATTTGATCAAGTTAAATTTTTTTGTGAATAATTTACATGAAGAAAAATTATATTTTACATGATTATTGGATAGAAAGGAAGAAAAAAAAAAACTTTAATAGTTTTTATCATAGCAAAAGTCATTAACATTTTTCAACTGACAATCGATTTTTGAAAAAGTTTAACAAAAAAAATTGAAAATAATGCTCAATTTTATTTACAAAAGTGATTTTGGAATGTTTAAAAAACATTTAATAAGTAAAATTTTTTTTTTATAAAGTTTTGGGGGTACTTCGTTTTGTCTACCCTACCCCCTTTTGCTCCCCCTTTTCCCCTACTAGCATTCTAAATAGTAATTTTTTCATTTACGATTAAAACGTTAATAATTACAGGATAAGTATGAAAATTTATTGTCTATGCAAGAAAAATTACTATTTGAACGCTAAAATCGTAACTGATACTTAGAAAATTGACGACACGTATTATAAAATTTATTATTTGAAATGTTAAAATTCCCCATATTGACACCCGGGTTTCGGGTCGTAGTTTCGAACACTAATTTTTGAAGTTTATTTTTTTCCGTGTGTAAATATATTAAAAAATATAAATGTATGGCAATAATTATTTGATGCGGGATTATCAATAATGGAAATTGATCAGATTATGATGTATCATATTAGTTTACAGCTTTAATGAATTTGTAAGCTACAGATATATATTTATACATATATGTATAAATATAAGTGTATATATTTATTGGATATACATATCTATATGTTTAGCGAGATGCAATAACAGTGCCACGCGCCAGATGGTTACGCGATAGCCGAGACTACGAGTACCGATATTACGACTCAATCACTCCCCATCGATCATGACACATATATTACATTATTACTGTACGGTTTTCAGTTATTACCGTCTGGCCATATTTCGATAGACGTCACAGAGAGCAGCTTGTTCATCGGCTTTCATATACATTTTGATTATATACTCCACTTATTATATATAATATCTTACATTATATGTATAAATATACTTACGCGTACCCATACAAATTTTTATTGTCATCCATATTTGGTATATAAGATGTAATATGTAATATGTAGTATAAATGCTTGTGCTTAATTTGTTTGCTCATGCTTTTAGGATATTTAATATTAATAAGATCTATTTAAATCTGTCAGTGATAAAATAATACAATTACACAGGAGTAAGGATTACGCGACATTATTTACGGCAGATGTGAACTTGTGACAGATGAAAGCGGTATTTATATAATGAGGAGCTTGTAGTTAAATGCTTGAGAAAAATTGATAAAGATATTTAGCTGTTATTTTAGTGACAAGTACAACAACTGTTGGTACTCAGGTGTCGCTAAATAAATTTAATAACTCACAGCATTCATTATATTTTTGTTATTATATATTATAGATTAAATGAGACGGTATTTTTGATTTTTTCTTCTCAGTTCAAAAGTCAGGCTACACTCGTTATTATGAATGACACCGTAGTAATTTTATTTTATTTTGTTGCTTAAAAATCATAAATGGAAACTCGTTAAATGGGAAAATTAAAAATCCATCGATCGTAAGTGATGACTGAGTCACACAAAGTCAGTGACATTGCGGTTCGGCATTTAATTTGTAGAATAGAATAAAAAAAAATTTTGTAAAATAGATTTTTAGTATTTACTATTATGTGAAGGGTATTTTAGTGATGTGACTGTAAAACGAGTAGCAGAGGATGAGGATGAGGATGAGAATATCCCACGGAGTGACCGGACGTGACTTAGTGACTCGGTCTATTCATTGTGCGTTAGTGATGCCTTTTAGGATGAAATTTAACTGTTAAATCCCAGTAGCTATTGAGGACAGGTGCGCCACCCTCGTTTATTTATAACTAAACTAAAATGACTGGTATATAGTATACTTATATATATATATACATACATAGCTTTGTCGGTGATGCCTGCAGTTTCATTCATAAGAATCTATATAGCATTCATTCATGAATTTAAGTTCTTTAGACTGTATATATATATATGTATACAAGTCGACTGTAATCCCGTTTTACTATTTTACTATTTTGTTGTTGTATAGAGTAAAAGTAGTATATATATACAATTGGATTGACAGTAATATAATGTCAGTGTCAATGAAGTTCCTTTGAAGTATATTTTTACCATATTGAAAAGTGACTCGTATTTGATTATTCGTACATGTTTTGTTGATAACGATTACTGTTGAGATGACAATTTTATCAGGGAACTTAAACTACTTGTGTGCAGGTACAACAGGTTTTCAGTATAGTTCTCGGGGATTTCATATATGAGACACGCGCATATGGCCAACGTGCGTGTACTTATCAGCAGGTGTTTAAATTTTAATCGGTAATAATCAAATACTGAGTTAATCTTTACATTTACCACTGTATTGGTTGTATCTATGATTCAATATTGCTCGTAGTTTTAGAAAAAAATAATTAATTTGTTTTTACTCAAATTTTTAACAACCAATTTTAATTGATATTTTTGTAGAGTATATATATAAAACAAAATAGTAAATCTCTGAAAATAATTGTATACTGCGATGCAAGGCAGGGTCTGTCTCGGATATGTTTGATGGCAATAAAAATGCAGAGGTAGATCTAGAGAAGGAGAGTATAGTATTAGTACTAGAGTGGAAATGGAGGATATGAGGCCGAGTAGCGCACGTTTGGAAGACACCGAACGAATGGCAAACGTACCCATTGGAATATTAAAATAATCTGTGATTACTTTAATAAATCAGAGTAAAATAAAAGTTGTACCCTCCTTCAGTCCGCGCTTACAGTAGCAGCAGTAGTTGCCGGGTCGTCAGTTGACGTCCGGGCGGTCTGGGCGCAGCTTTCTTTTCTCCTCTTCCAACAATATATATACGCCTTCATACTCTTTACCATCATCTCTCGCATATCTGGTGCTCACTCACTCGTTCCGCAGTAACTACACTGCGAGGACTACGAGGACTACGGCGACGAGGCAGAAGCTGAGCCAGTCACAGATGTGACTGTACCCCTAATGAGCGCGCTATTTTTCACGAGTATTTTTATCCCGTTTATTGGCCGCCCGCTTCAACAAACTGTCGGCTGGATATTAATCATCTGGCTCTTACGACTTGGAGTTTTATTTCTTCCAAGGATAAAAGTGCGAGGGCGACGACGAGTAGAGCCGTGTGATGCTTCTTATACACCAACGGGGGCAACTTCTCTCTTTCTCTTCCTACCACCCCCTTGCCTCCCTCTCTCACTCATTCTCGCTTCTTCATTTTCATTATTATTATTATTATAAATAAAATATTGAACCTGCTGATACTCCCACGTACTGCGCTACTACATGACTACCAGAATCAAACCCAGGTATATAAACCCCGGGTATATTTTCATTCACACCCTCGACAAAAATCTATATCTATTCAGAATTCACTCCTAATGCATCATACCACGGCAATTATCCTTCAATTTGTCTCTCATCTATCTTATCTATATTTTATTTATCTTTTTATTAAAAAACTCATCGGCCATATATTTTTCTTGAAATAAATTTTATTATACATTATAAATCGTTGTGCATGATGGACATATTTCTAAAGACCGGTTTTTAAAATATCCAACAAAAAGAATTAAAAAAAAAAAGAGCTCGTAAACCATTAGCAAGTATCTCAATGCAAGGGTTTATTTGTCGACCATAAATCGTTATAATGCACCCTATTGCATGCGGTATACATGCCGGAGTATAGAGTAAGTATAGAGTAGCATATTAGGTGGAATATAATAATACACACGGAAAAAGACTAACTCGTCGTCATAAATGCATATGAGTATTTTTTTTTCCCTTTTGACTCGGTTTCGTTCTTTCATAATAAGCTAAAAATGTATGAATGAATGAACGAACGAATCAATGCATCAATGCTAAGACGAAAGTATTTCCGGCCAAGTGTTTACAGGGTGGGAGGAGTTATGGATGCTGGATGAAATGGACAAAGAAAAAGTTTAAGCCGGGTTGACCATTCATATTCAGCACTGAGTTATTTTATTTTGTGTCATTTTAGATTATGTGTATATGTATATATAGTGTGACATATTTTAGCTGGTAATATATTAACAGTAAAAGTGTAGTAATATTACCGGAAAAAGTATATAGATTTTTATTTATGAATTGAGGATGTGAAAAATGTTATTTTAAAAAACGATTAATTTAGTAGTGACTTAGTCTGTTCGTTTTCCGTTTTATATTATGTAAGTTACATGTAGACCACACATTCATTAACACAGTGGGACATACGTTCCCCGCTGAGTTTGCTATTTAGGTTTGTTATTATTGTAAGAAAGAAAAAATATAAAAATATAATAGGGAAGCGAGTTCTGTAGGATAAAAAGTTTTAAACCAAACACAGGCACCTGTAAAGCTCGTTGCTGAAGTGAAAATTCATCGGGATATTCTTGAGTTTGTTGTGAGTGAATGAGAGAGACACAGGATTCTGTCCAGCGGTGGGTGATGTTATTTTAGACAACAACCCCTGAAGACATTGCTCTGTACTGACACAGATACCGATCTCATGTCCTCATTTTAGTCTCGTTTCTTCTTTTTATGTTTTTACTATGTTTACTCAACAAACAGGATAAAAAAAAATGTATCTGTGGCATTGATTACGAGATTGTAACAAAAAAAGAAACGAAAATACTTTTTTTTCAATTTCAATAGTATTTTTTGTTTATCTGCCTGGAGGCTGCAAGCAATTTATATTTTATATAAATATATCTTTGATTTTAAACAACTTTAATAAACAATTTTTTTTATCATAATTATTTGAAGAAGGTTAAAATAACTGAGGGAACTAATTTAGTGAGAGAAGTTGATACTGTTGTGACTTAGTCCGGAGGTTAAATAAATTTTTTAAAATTTATTTTATTGTATGAGGGGTTTCGGAGTGATTCCGGTGTATGCTGCCCGGAAATCTATAATACTTTGAGAGACCGATGGAAATTCATCAAAGAAGATTACGACTCATTTATCATCAGACAAGATGAACGAATGAATGTAAAAAGAATAAAAAGTTTAAAAAATATCCTCAAATGTTTGGTTTGTATGCGCTATATTGCAGTACCTAATCGTACAGTAAAGAAGATGGATATATGAAGGTAGTATTGTAAAATAACGTCATGCGTTTTGCTTTATTGCCTCGGAAATCCAATAAAAGTCCCAATAATAATGCCGGATGTTTTCCCGATGCACCATATTTGATTTAGTGTCGGCCATTTTGTGATCACATATCTGCCTCGTAAATCTCGACGCAGTGGCGCCACCGCATAAAAATATCAAACGTCGATGCGCGCCGGGTTTCAACCCCAATCCTATGTAAAATATTGCTTCGCGATTCCGCGCGCCGTTTCGCTTTTTCTCCCCCTATCTCTCTCTTGCCCTCTACCTCTTATCGTCCCGTCTCGCTCGCTCTTTCGCTCTTTCCCCATTTTTATCATTCTACCCTCCTCATTTTAACGTGTCCCAACCCACTTGTATGTATATACACCACCCGAATCGAGTTATTTTCATCGTTTTTTTTATTCCGGGAAACAATACTGAATGCATTTCTTATCGGCAGGACAATGCAATTAATCAAAAAATAGAAATTTTATGGGTAATATTGTAAGTTTATTGAAAATGATGGTTTACTTTGCGGAAGACATTATCTTAAAAAAAAAAAAATTGGCGGGATATGGCTGTAAGTTGGGTATGTAGTGTGGCATGTAGGAATAGCGGGTGTTGTCTGTTTTCCAAGGGTGTCTGGATGAGGCAGTATATCGTGGTTATTGTCTATTATAAGCGCACGGCGGCCATCCATGCCACAAAGTTACTTTATGATATTGCTGACTGCGTGCTGGTGTTTTTGCTTTCCAGCTCTTTCTTGGCTTTCTAAGATGCTTGTACTCGAGACAGTATCCAACACCAAAATAACTTGCTTATGTATATGTATGATACATACACATATAGAATCATTTGAGTCGTATATAAAGAGAATGAGGAGGAGAGTAAGCAGAGGGTAGAGAAAATGAAGCACATAATACCTTGATAGTAGACCCCAATATATCAGGATAAATGACTAAATCTAACCTACGTGTCATTTCGAATAAAATTTTGTAGCAGCAATGGTAGCAAATGCACGAGCAATTGGTAAAGCTTTTAATGGAAGCGTTGATTGGTACACAATGATTGGATACATGAGCGACATCCGGACGCCAAAAGGTCGTTAGTGGATTGTATGCTGGGGTATCTGCTGGCCACTGCTACCACTACAACTACTGGCTGCTACTGGAAACTAAACTCGTGAAAGCGTCATTGTTGTGTAAATGAAACAAAAGCCTCATTTATCTCCGGCAGTTGGATTGAAATTAATTGAACCGTTGGCAAATGAACAGAATTGTAATAGAATAGAATTGAATTCAGAGGTTTTATCTCTGAGAGTTGATGTTACGCCGCGTTTATATATAAATACATATAAATATAAATTCATTCATATAAAAGCAGTAAATGTGAATACCAATGTACTATATAACCAAGACAGGGACTGAATTACAGCCTGGTTATATGTGTACAAGTTTCCTGTAGTCCCGCGCGTTGGCCGTAATAATAACAATAAAAATAATAATAATATATCTGGATGTCATATCTATTGAAAAGGGATACAACGATGAGTAAAATGATGATGCAGCTTTTGAACGAAATGAAATTAAATGGGATATATATAGGTATATGTGAAATGACGAAATGAGTCTCGCGGCGCGCCGAGTAACGACCAATTAGATAACAAAACGTCAAACAATAAAACCCGTCATGTTTATACCGAAGGGGATAAAACTCGGGGCATTTCTATTCGCCGTTCCTCTGCTTCTGCTCCTGCTGCTGCTGCTGCCGCTGATGTATATGTATATATATAACATATATGATGCTGAGGCCAAGTGCTATAAACTATCCGTTATATACGGATATGGATGGAAATAATGTGGCCGCTGGTATTCGCGTGAACCCTGCATCAGACTTCCAAGTATCGTATACTACCATCGTACGTATACATATACATATGTAAAACTGAACTGATGCGAAAGAGCAGATCGAAATGGCATATATAAGCCTGGCACACGAGAGATAAGCTTACCAGTGTCCCTGATGTGATATTTTTGTAGGATACACTTTTTTTTGACTTTCCAATGTGTGCCCCAGCTTTAAAGTTTTAACGTAATGACAGCAGTGTTTTCCAACACGCGTGTCAGGTGTTATCAGGCTGCCGAATCGTAGCTACCGACCGATATCGCAACTCGAGGGGTGGTATAACGAAATAAAAAAAGAGCAAAAGCGTGATAAAGCAAGTTGTGTTTAGCTGTCGGTGGTTGTGGGTGAGGAAACAGTTTTAGTGTCGGCGAAGAGAGAAAGCAATCTGCACCCTATAGGCTGTAGGGGGAGTTTGAGGTTGATGGAGAAAAGGAGGCAGTCAGTTGGTTGCTGGCTTGGCTTACTTTACTGTGTACTGCTACAGCTTTTACAGTGTACTGATGCCCACCCTGAGTCCCGGTTGACTTGGGGATCAGAACGGTTAATTGGCATGACAGATAGAGGGTGCGAGAGAAGTTGTCGCTTAGTAACATTACGCCACGATGAAACTGATATGCGTTACTTCATCCCCTTAAATACTATTCTCGTCTTATTCTCTCACGCCTTTCGTTATTATTGCTATAAATGCATTATTATAATTTTATACTGATTCATTTACACACTTAATTTATTTAGGCCTTACGCCTAAATGTGTACTTCATGTGCATTTAATTTAACCGTTTATTATTCTGCATATTCATAGGCATAAGATAAATTAAAACAGCATACAAACTGTGATTTTTTAAATAAATTTAAAATTACTCGACTATTTATTTAAAAACTTAATTAATGAATCTGATCATGTGATCATCAATGAACTTTTTTTATTCCTTTAAATTTATTGAACAAAAAATTACGTTTTATTAAATTTTTGACATCTTGTAGTTTTAAAGAAATTTTTAGACGTGTTCTTGATCTTTTAGTTTTAAAAAAGTCCTTGGACATATTGACGAGCTTCTGCGTAGTTATCAGATTAGTTTCAAGAAAATTGCTAAGCTTTCTTTCACCATCGATATCCCGGAAATTTATGGACTGATAAGAACGTTTTAAAGAATCTAATTACTTTTTTTTTTATATCCTACAAAAAAAAAAAATTTTAAATCGGTAATCTAAAAGTCTGGGTTTGGCGGCACAAATGCATTATGATTAATACTTCAAATTTTCATAGAATATTTTTTTTTGCATGGAAAATTATTTACGGATATTAATTAATAAATATCAATTATCAATCATATCAAAAATAACTTTATTTCTTTTTTTAGAAATAAAGTTGAAGAAAATAAATTTTCTTTATAATTTTCAAACACTTATTAAATTTTGAAAAGACGATAAAAAAATATCTTGTTAATTTAAAGTTAGTGTAGCATATAAATCATTTTCTGTCATCATATTAAACGAACATAAAATTTTCATCCTCTTCGTTGCCCTTCTTTCCGACCAAATAGACCAAGTTAAAAAATTTATAATTTCATTTGAGTGGTACATTTAATTTACAAACTTTTAAAAATTAAATAGAAATTCCAGTTTCACAATAAAGTAAATCGATTTATTTTCGATTTGTCAATGTTTTGCTTTATCTTAAAACAAAATATCTATAACTCATAACACGATTAGCTATAAATTAAGTATAGAATTTTATGTGTACTAGATTTTTCACAATTTGCGTCGAAAAAATTTAAAGTGAAACTCTTTCCACTCAAGAACTTCCCGCAATAAATTATAATATTCTGCCACGTTTGAATGATAGTCGATCACATTTTGTAATTTTTTATAAAAAAGTTTGTGGATCGAGATTTGTAAATAACTACATCCATCCAAACACGTGTATATAATACTAAAGTAAACTCTTGATGTTATACACATAATTTAGTTACACATATATAATATCTATCAGTATATGTAATGTGTAAGCTGTATATCGGTTTACAGTAGTTGTTCCCTTCTCCATAGATCACACAGCGATGCCCCCGCTGCTGACTTGTTATTAAATTAATCCTTCGTTTAGCCAAATTGATGCATTGATATCATAGAGCACTCATAACTCACGCACCCTACTACTCTCTATTCTCTTCCTCTCTCTTACCATTCTGCTCTATACTCACTCTCTACTCAATGTTTCTATACACTGGCATCATATCGTTTTACTTGTTCCCCTCAAAACAACACGCCCCCTCAAGCTATATGTGGTCCATTCTCTTACTCAATGCTCATTGCCGCCTGTCCATAAAAAGAAGTCCCCTTGAAAAAATAAAAAATTAAAAATAAATACTGTTATTTTTTCATCAACGCAATTCAATTTATTACTTAATTTAATTATTACCCAAAAGTATCACTTGCGTGTAAGTATTAGTTCAAATTTTTTAGTTATTTTTTTGTCTTTTTTCTATAAAGAATCAAAGAGAAAGTAAGAGGTGTAAAAGATAAATCGGTTTGAAATGACTTGAGTGTCTACCCTCAACTGGACACATTGCCGTCCGACAAAGTGACCCGTGTGTGCGGTCTAGTCATGTGTCTCTCACTCTCAAGTGTCTCAAACGCATTATCGGACAACTGTGGACAGCCACTGACCATTTGTACAAGAGTTAAAGCTCTATATACTACAGTTAGTTGACTTCTTTTATTTCAAGAATATTACATAGCTATTGTTTTCAATTCACCAGCACAATCCAACGAATCTTATATATATCTTTTTTTTTCTTTCAATGAATTCTTTATTTTTTTTTTTAACTGACGTCTGCTATCCTTGGATTTCATCCAAGTTGGGCTATCTGGTATTCAATTTTCCAGCATGTCGTACGATCTTGCACTTGATGTATCCAAATGTGTACATATATATCGAAGAATGTGATGTGATACACACACACAGACAGACTAGAGAATAGAGTGTCGGGTCGAGTGGTATAGCTTATATTATACTATACTCTAGATCAAGAGTATAAAGCATATCATATTAGAGGCCGGGACAGGGGGGTGACTTGGTGGTGGACTATAATAACGTATAAAGTAATTAAGGACATCGGGCGACAGCGGGTGAAGAAGAGGAACAGTGAGAGTGGAGGTAAAATTCAAGGGATATCCGAGACACTCAGATACTCGTCGTCGTTGTGGTGTTGGAAAACGTGCGGAAACAGTGTGCTGTGTGTGTGTGTGTGTAGGGTGAGCACACGCCGGCATGGCGGACAGGTTGGGGAATGCGACATTTACATAGTAATTAAATCGCGGGAGCAAGTGGGACCATTGGGGGAGATACTGGCGTTTCAAGCCATTACAGACGCATTAGATTGCGGTAAGCACTTGTTTATGGCCCCTCCCAGAGTTTCTATCCTAACAGAGCGCTTTACTACACTCGATTCCCGACCGCTTTTAGAGTAGTATGCTCACTGTTAGTACACTCGCTTCATGATCATCACACAATACACCTGATTTCTACTGTCATTCTTGAGTACTGCATTTAGACTAGAGTGTCAAGTCGAGATATTTAAACTTTGAATTTAATGTCGTCTGTAAGCTCATCAATGAGTTTTAATTTGTTCTGTCAAATATTATACTATTGAGAAGATATAAAATAGTTTCAATACGCAATAGTAATACTAATAATGGAGGAAGGTCAAATTAGTAAAATTTTGCTTAAGCAATTATTCTGTTGGTAAATCCCAAAGGTTTTACTTTTGAATACCACATTGACTAACTTATCTAATCTAATTTAAATGCGGCGGGCAAGAGTTGAGCCAAGTAGTCCTACACTTAAACGTGTGTGTCTGCTACCAAATGCACACCCAAACCTATTCATTGTCTACATATATGTATATACTTGTGTAGGTAAAATAAATGGTCGGATGGTGTGCGGGCCGCGGATGGGGTGGTTTGCGGACTCTGAGTAGAAAGCTCGTCCTGACGCGCGGTGGGGTTCTCGAGGCAATGGATGGAGGTACCAGCTAGATTCTAGGTGTAGCTATAGGTATACGTAGGTTATGGAGAATAAGAGTGAGGTGGGTATGGAGGCACCAATGGGGTGAAATGAAGAGATAGGGAAGAACAAGAGGACGAGGAGAGAAGATTCAGCAAGGACGTGTAGCCCAAGTACTCTACCGTCGAGGGGCTGAGGGGCTTGGAAATGAAGTGAGATCGCGAATGAAGAGAAGGGTATTCTAGTTTCTGGATGGCCGGGATAGGACGCCGCTGAAGGAACCGACGAGATGAGAGGGATGAGAATACGAGTGTAGAGATGATAGTAAAAGAGGAGGGGATGCGAAAGTGAGTGGAGTTGTGTGCTGCGTTGACTAAGGCAAGTCTACGTATACCAGGTCCGTACAAACCGCCGTGTAACGTACGAAATTGAGTGCTGAATCCGGGATTACATCGGCGACTGCTTCTACGGTTGGGGAAGAACAAAATGAGAGAGTGAGAAATGGAATGATGCTGGGGACATGAACGAAGATGTTGGTTAAACGACTGCTGTCTTTGTCTTTTACTCTGATATCCTCTTATACCCCTCACCCTTATACTCTTTTACTTTATATAAATGTATGTCTATATATATAAATATAGAGGTTCAAGCACGAGCAGCCATTTCACCGAGAAGAGACTGCGCGCTTTACTACCTCGCGGATTCGCCCTCTCTCTCCCTCATGTGTTCTCGATTTCATTTCCAGTTCTTTTTTTTTTTATGTGTGTGTTCTCTCGTCGGATTGCTTTTTTATTTTTCCTTCTTTCTATCTTTTATCCACCCTTGTACCCCACGAAAATGTCGGCGATCTCTCCGGCAAAGCAGACACTCTTGAATAATATCGCGGCAAACGGAAACAAAAGTTCCTTCTTATTTTATTCTATACTAACCCAAAGTGTCTCTCAATTTGTAAGTGACGCATAAATCTGTCTATTCGTTTTCCCGTTGACTTCTATTCTTTGCTTTTAACATTTCTTTTATTACCATTTCCTCTCGTATTTTACTAAAGTACATTATATCCATTTACTCTGTGGTTATTTTATAAAAAATGTTAAAATATATTACACATTTAAAAAATGACCCATGATTAATATTATTTTGAATAATTTATAAATTATCTTTTTTATTTTACTTATTTATTTAGTTTTTTTTTTAATGAAAAATATCTTCATAATAAGTGATGAAGAGAAGGTAAAAAATAAAATAATATGTAAGCTGGTATGTTGATGCTTTTGCCTCGGCATTGTTTTCTGGCGACACCATTTACATTTTTATTAAAAAACATTCGCAAGTCTCCAAGTGTAGCAGCCACGGCGGCTAGAGAGATAACGGATGCGAGATGACGGAACATTCAATTATCTTGGTAATCCTACAATTATAGCCAACGGATTTACTAGACTAGTGTAGTATAGAGCGTGTGTATAAGCCAACCGTCCGAGAAAGACGAGAGATACCCGATGGAATTCACAGCACAGTCGCAAGCTCAAGGATAATGTTTTACCCAAAACCAAAACCCTATTTACTTGTATTTTCTCTACTTATTTGATATGAGATTTGTCAGCGGTATTAATTATTAAGTCATATAAAATTATTAAATTAAATAAATATGTACTGTAAAAAATCGGGAGTGAAATTGGAGTGATTACGGATTTTATTTAAATCCAAATTTCACTCCGTGACTCGGAGTTTTGAAATTAAAAAAAAATCAGTCCGCATATACGCAGTAAATTAGGAGTTTGTCTTTTCAGCGGAGTGATTTCGGAGTTTTAATGATAATAATATCCCTTTTGGAGTAAATTTTACTTTAAGGGGATTAAATAAAAAAAGTCATCCGCTCCAGATTTAATCCCCATTCACTCCGCAAATTTTTTACAGTGTAATAAATTATATGTTACTATAAATATATGTCGTTGGTAATGAAAATTAATAGATCGGTACGGGTTAATTTATTTAGTGAGATAATTTAGTGGAGCATCACTGGGATTTATTCTGTCGAACGGATCGAATCAAATGATTGGTGTTATCAGGAACAAACACATCCATACATGTATACATAAAACGAACGTTTATCTATTGATCTACATTTTAATTCTCTTCAAGTCTCAATTGTATCCGATAAAATGTATACACATGGGTGTGTGTGTTCCAATTTCAGGGCATGTCATATTTTGATTTGTACGTATCTGAATGATAAGAGATAAATAACTAATTTATTGATTCATATATATATATATATTTTTTTTTTATTATCTTGTGTAAAATTTAAATGTAAGTTTTGATTGAAAACACATCCAAGCGGATAACAAATGGATATTGAGTTGTTATCAGAAAAAAGTTATAAAAATTGATTGATTATTGATTTTTTTTTTATTTAATTATTTTCCGGTTTATATTGCGATGGAAAATTATGAGATTATTGTGATATTTATTACAGAGCTGATAGTAATGACGATGATAATAATATTCATGTGATTTATATTTTTATAAAATATATAAGATAAAATTAGGGCGGTTTGCTTATTGAGTATTGTTACCCATAAGGGTGTTATCGAAACGCCCAAATGTTATTGTCGGAAGGAGCACACGGATTATTAATGCTCAGTCGACAAGTCGTAAAGGGCGGTACAGAGTAAAGAAAAAAAAAATGAAGAGTAAAATAAAAAGTTTAAAAAAAAATAAGCGGATGATAATGCTGGGTGAATTATAGCTGCTCAGTATTAAGCTCGCGCGGGCGCATTTGCAACGAGGTGACAGCCCAGGGCCCAGGCACCAAGCCAGAGTGTGAGTGCGCTAAGTAAAGCCAAGTAAGGGAGCTAGGGAGCACGAGTTAGTTAAAAAAAAAATATATATATATAATGATAATAAAAATGGAAATGAAAAACTAAAGAAAAAAAAGAAGCCACTAGGGGTAGCCAAGAGACGTTTATTAAATTAGTAGCCCGTTACCTAATGCTAAACGTTTTAATTTTTAATAATTTTTATCTATCTTTTTTTTTTCTTAAAAATAAGCCATTTGTCTTTTAAATTTGGGGCTTTAATTTTTTTTTTTCCAATTTCCATTGTATAATAAATAATAAATTTATGCCCAGTCCTGGCTTATAATCCATATAAAATGTATCCGACAAGTCTTAGCAAGGTATGAAAACCCCATTAGTGCACCGCCACAAAATGGTTAACCGACATACGGTGGAGATGATGCAAATGAGAGAGTATCTGAGCTTCATATCACATCCATATGTCTCTCGAATATAGTTTTAACTTATTGGCTCGAGCCATCGCTGTATTGCTTAAACTTAACAAACTTCTTTGGCTCTTTTAACTGGCATTTCGATTTAACTGCATATGTGGCTTTAGAACGGATTACTCTGTTGTGTAGCCGCAAAGGGGCTCATACTTAAACCCCATATCTACCCGGTTTTCACCCTTTATTATTTATACAAAATATATACAACAAACTATAGCTAAATATACATAGACAAATACATAAAAAGATGTATGATTTAATATAATATATAATAAATATACTAATACAAATACATGTATATATATATGTTTGTTGCGAAAGAATATAAGGATTTGATAAACTAGTATAAAACGTCTTGGTACCTAATGCTTTAAACTTAAAGTTAGACACATTAAGACCGATTGCTGGTTATTATTATAATATATATTTATGTGTAACAATGAAACGGATGAAAACCCAGCAATAAAGGTGAGTGAGTGAATGAGTAGCTACTGTATACTGTGCACTGTATTCTGTATGTATTTTATTTTATTTTATTAGTATAATACTCCCCTATTATTGCTTTTTATTGTTATTATTATTACAGCGGGCCCAAATACGTGGCTGAGCATCAGACAGCGTCAAAAGTCATCCAGTAAAAGCTTTATATCGAAGCAGAACATACAAGGACGCCCATACAGTTGACCTGTGCCGCCTAATTTGACGGTAAATTCTATTGTAATGCCCCGACAGATTTGTGTAGGCACGCTTGAAAACTCTGGGGTATATGATGGATAAAAAGGCCCAGTTTTTCGCACACAATACATTAGTGTGACTTTTTTTTTATTCCTCTTTCTATATGAAATGACCAACGTCACAGGATATGTCAGGATCTTATAAAGAAAGTTAATCACAATGGCCTATATATATAAAATATATACATATATAGAGATGTATATCGATATATGTATTGGTTTATTGTTAAATAGTCTATACTTTGAAGAGATCTTTCAGGAAAATTTTTCGCCACTTATTATATATAAGTTGATTTTTTTTTTTCTTGACAAGCTCGTAATCCGATAAAGAATGTTTTGTATCCTAGTAAATGGAATTAAAAAGTTATTTTTAGTATTATTATTATTATTACAATAGTTTAATATTGATGAATTGATAAATGGAAAAATAAGATACGAAGGATTGTAATAAATATGATAGTGTAGAATCGATGATCGAGAAAATGAGGACTAGGGACGTGCGGTATCGCCAGCTTGTAGAGATTAGTAGCATCTGCCAGTGCGTTGGTATACCTTCGTAGACCATCTACTATTCTTCTCTTATATATACATATATATATGTATGATTTTTTTTTTTAACAAAGTGTAGGTATCAAAATGACAGATAAGTGATCGAATGTACGAAGTTTGAAAAATATCAACCACAATAATGATGTCGGCTTTCCGCGCACGTACTTGTCCGATCGATCATCGACTGGTTATTATTTAAGCCGCACCATGACGTCATTAATATCTCGTTAGGATTTACACGAGGAACAATATATACATATACATATGTATAGAGATATACGGTATGGGTGTGTATGACAATGACAATGTCATGTGTGCGTCCATCCATCAACGTGTCTTATTATTTTCCCACAGTTTTACGTTACATAATATAATGTATAACTTATAGAATAAGATTTTATATTATGTATACAAAACTATGCGTTATTATTTAACTATTTTTGTAGTACAAAAAAAAATTTTTTTTTAAATGAATATCAAAAGTCATGAAAGTAAATGAGATTATTTTATTTATTAAAAATTTCTAATGAAAATTATTCTGATGAGTAGAAATTAAATTTAAACGGGTATATAATATCGTACTTTTATCAGCGCAGTATGTAAGTGTCAGTATATAAGTATATAAAAATATGTGTCGTGTTTAATCGTTCCATTTGCACGGCTATTGACTCACGGCAATTTGTAGAGGCACGACGACAGTCTGTGATCGTCGAGGGAGTTTTATACCGGCGCCCGTGCTGGCACACTGTTCTGATGCATCCATCCCGCAGTCTAGTCTGGTCTAGTCTCTTTTCTCTTCTCAATGGGACTCATATAACGCTTGAATGCTCAGACTCGATGATATTGGGCCCCTGAGAATATACTAGTCACTACCATGAGAAAAGAAAAGAGAATGAAATGAAAATAAAATTTATAAAAAGACATTAACGTTTAAGGAGCAAGTATGAGTGAGACCAAGATTTAAATAAAGTCAAAGACCTAACAGCTGTCATTACTCTGGAATTATTTTTTCCTCGTCATTCACCTAACTTATGACGCTCGATATATTTAAAAAATAAATATAACTATTTTATTATATTATTTTTTTTTTTTCAAATTAATTGTCAGCAATCAGACCAAATCAAATTGAATATCTGTAAAATAGAACGGAGGTGAAATGTCTTAAGTAAAAATGTGACGTATCAAAAAAACCCCCTATTACTAAAATCACAACGTATATACTGTTTCTATATATATATTTATTATATATATATAATATAAACGAGGGGAACAAAAACGAATTGACATATCCTAAAAGCTATTGCAAGCATTTGCACGATGAATTATCTACAGTTGACTAACTGCATACCTAATCCATTACATTAGGTAATAATAGTTGTAATAAGTCAGTCAGAAAAGTTAACGTCATTGATTCATACACACATGCCTCAGGGTCGTGTGCATATTTTTTTTCACAGTCGTACATATATAATATTATATGATAGTGACATTGGGTACGGTCATTCTTTACCTGCCAACTCGTTAATAAAATTTGATGTCCTGGAAAATTAGCTCTCAATTACCTACTTCGTGGGGTCTCATCATTGTTCTTTAGTCCCCTCGCACATTCATCGGCAGACAAAATAATAACTATTGTATATCCATAAACCTGAATCGGTGAAGAAAAAAATAACTTATTTCAGTCCCTATTGAATACGTAAATTCAATTGAAAAACCAATCAGATCCGGTTGTATATGAGTTATGACATATTGCATTGAATTATCTCGACAAATGGATGAAAGTCTCTATATATATACATATATGTGTATTATAGTAATTCATTTATTACACAAGACGTATGATTGCAGTTTAGAATGAGGAAGAAAAATATGTTTAAAGATTAAATAAATAAAAAGTTTAAATAAAAAACAGTGGGTTCGTTATTTAGTGTAAATACTGTAGAAAAGTAAAGTTATCTAGCAGTATTAGTGTTTTCAGAAAATAAGGTACACGGACATTAACTCAAGTGTTAGTTTGTAAGTGGTACAAGTCAACAGTAACGTCCGGCAAAGTGAGAATAAGGATTGTGACGTAATGTGTGTGCTGGAAGCATATATACCACTTTATTTCTCTTTTACTCTATCTCTAGTGTAGCTCAGTGCTCAGTTACAGTACACTAGTATAGTTACAATAGTGATATGTGTGTAAGGGGTTGGTTGGGTTTTGTTGCGCGCGCATTCACCACTCGTCTACTCTTGTTTTATTCAGTCGGGATCATAAATTACAAGTTTAAACACACAATGAAAGACATTTAACAAGAAGCTAACGCGAGATTGAGAGGCCACGCCCCGCGAACGCGGTTAACTTCCGTGGTAGCGGGAATCGCAGGCTCCAATAGAAACTCTCGCCACGCCTACTGCCAGTTAAACGAGGCTTGGATGCTGAGTTGGTGGTAGTGTGGAATCCCAGCACGAGTTGGTATTATGTAGCAACCGATGGACCACGGAGAGAATTTCTTCCCCTGTCCTCATCACAAACACTGGCTCGTTGAACGGTAGCCGCCTATTGGATCACGCGGCTGTACAAGCGAGAAACGTTTACGCACACAGTCGAGAACTGAGACCGTGAGCGGGGGTGAGAAGTCTCGAAACGTTTAACCGTACCGGTGGACCGGATTCTCGAGGATGCACCTCGCATTCCACTCGTTCCACTCGTACGTGTCGCGCACCAGACGCACTTCCGTCATCGCGTTCAGAAAAACATTTTTATCGTTTTGAATTAAACTTGATACTGTATTATCAATAATAATAGTAATTATAATACTAATAACAACTTCAATGTGCATAAGTGTTTAGTGATTTAATGACTTGTGAGGTATTTAAACGTGAATAGTGTACAAATATAATATTTATTTAATAAATATCTAGACATATTTATTGTAGATATTTTCAGTGAACTTTAATATATAATTGTGGTGGGTTGATATACTATTTTAATAAACTGGATATTGCATCGACAGCAACACCTTTAGATTACTCAGGATTCGGTCGTACCGATTGTTCATCACCGGACAACGATCGGACCACGTCATCAGCGAATTATTATGCACGTTGCGAGATGGTGTGCTCCGTGACCAGCGCCGAGAGCCTCCGTAATAGCGGTATAACAGAGGCGACTCGTGTCCATCATCATACTTTGGATACGTCACCCCATCATAATCATAACAATAACAATAACATTAGTATCATTAATAATAGTAATAGCAGTAGTAATAGTAATCTAAACAATAGTCATCCATTGGTACTTGGTGTGAGAGACCGGGCTGAAATAATAGACGCAATGTCATCATTGAGTGATGCACATCGTCGCAATGGTCACTTGGATTCCGGTGACCGAAGTTCCTCGGCTGGATCCTCTTTGGGCTCTTGTTCACCACCGCCGGCTTCAAGCCACTCGCCACCACCACCGCGACCACCCTGGTTGCACGATTTTCATGCCGCGGCATCACCTCATGTCCTACAATTTTTAAATTTAAGCGCCGCTGGGGGTGGTATGCTCGCAGCGAGCCAACCACTTGCTGCGCTGCACTCTATGGCCGAACGCAGTCACCAACACCAGCAACAGCAGCAGCAATTGCAGCAACAGCAACACGCTGCCCAACAACTACAACGCCAGCAGTCAATTAATTTATCCGCGGGGCAAATAAATTCAACCCCTCCGCAGGGTCAGGCCTCACCAACGGGCAGTGGGAAACACAGCCCGGCAACTTCTGTCACATCCGTGGGCAGCAATCCACACGGTATTGATAATATATTGTCGCGACCAGCTGCCACACATCCTCAGGTACCATCTTCAGCGGCTCATGCGCTCGCATCTACTCCAACTCATCCCCAGCATTTGGCTGCACCAAGATACGGCATGCATGCTGGATTCACAGCAACTGCTGGTTTGTTTAGATTTTATTCTTTTATAAATTCATCATTTACGTCATTTCATAATTATTTTGTCTTTTATAATAATACTGGAATTTTTTTAGGTCTCGGGCAGTTTCAGCAACGAACAGAAGCACGTCATCCGGCAGTTTATTGGCCTGGGCTACAAGGTCTTGTTAGTGACCCATTGGCATGGCGAGCAAGACTACATTCGTGTAAGTTCCTAATATTGTTTCTTAAAATTAATATCAATATTACTAAGAGAGTAAGAAAAATTTTGTTCTAGTCATATCTCTAACACTAAAATTAAGTAATGTTGTGAAATTTGGTTCTTGACTTGAATTCGTGCATATTTGCGGTCTGAAATGTGTTCAAGTGTCAATTCAATAACTCAATTTTTCTGACCGATTTTATAAATATTTAAATTTCGCGCTTAAAAATGTTCATTTGTTTTTTCTTGTATCTGTCACGGTTTTTGAGATATTTTTAAAAAATTAAAAAATACTAGGAGATTTGGGTGACAGTAAAAAAGATGACATTCAATGTATGTGGAATTTTTAGTTATTTTGTAATTATACAATTGTCAAAATTAATAAGTAAATGATGCAGTAAATAAGTTGATTCAAAAGATATTTAATAAACTTAGCAATGACTCTCGGGTAGTCACGTATAGAGACTGCAGATTGCTAGTAATCATTATTTTGCTACTTTACTGTTAAATTAAAATGTATATATATTTGATCATGTTGTACAAGCTCGGAAGAATGTTAACAGAAACGATAAAGTAATACCGTAAAACCGCGTAGATTGTATACTTAAATTGTATATTATACGGCAACACGTGACATTCCGCCCCCTCCTAGGTTTTGAGAGCATAGATCAAGTCGACGGTGGCACATGTGCCGGAATTTCAAGAAGGGTGGTGATTTCATATATATATATTTACTTGAAATGTGTGCGTGACCGCTGGGGGTAGATCGAGCAATGTGCTTGTGAATCTGTGTGGTTAGGCTCAAGAAATATATATATATAAAAGGGTATACGGTAAGCACCAGACTGTGCCGTCGGAAACAAAATATCATGTTGAATATGATGAGATATTTTCTCATTTTTTTCGTTGTTATTTTTGATTTTTATTGCTGTCATTATTTAAAATTCAAATTTTTTTTTTTATTATGAAAACCTGAGATAGACATCGATCATTTTAATACTTTTATTTGTTGGAAAATATGTTAGATAATTTTTTTTAATTTAATTTAAAACGGCTATAAATTATTAACTAGATTTACATATAATTATCAGAAAAAAATATACATATATGTAAACACGATATGTCAGATTTATAATAGAAATTTTTTTAATGTGATACTATTTGTCAATTTTAGTCTGGAGGTAATATAAACAGAAGATAGAGAATTGTTTAGTGAGACTTTGAGTTGGATTTTATAATTAAAATAATTTAAGTGAATGAAAAATTGATGGATTAAAATATTGTAGTTATTAGTTAATAATATATGGGATAATAGATCTTAGCTTTGTAGCGTTAGGTTCATTTTATAGAGTGTGTGTGCGTTTTTCATCGTCGATCGAGTGTGATACGAGTCTCATGAGGCCAAAACGATCGCCACGGGAGCAACACCAGCTATTTATGTCTCTAACCGAGCGAATCCTTGATGGATAAAAAGAGACTTGGACCCTATACGCTTTCTTATATATGTATAATATATATACAAAAGCTGGTTCACTCGGAACATATAAACGTTATCATAGCACGAAAAATCCCCAGTAGAAGACATCACATTTCTCTCTCGTTCATCTCAATTCTCTGTATTCTTGTACTTGTGAAAAAAAAAAAAAAATGTTATTGCCTCGAGTTGCTGACACGAGTATTCCCTTCGATTTAATTTAGCAATATTGTCTCTTTAAGTGTAGGGATAAGCTTTATTTTTTTATTATCATTATCATATTGAATAAATTGTTATTGAGATATTTTTTATGATTTACGAATAGAGGTATTAAAATTTAAATATTATTTATCTCAAGGATTATTAAAAAATATATTAATGGGGAAAGAGGACTTAAGTATGAAATAAAAAAAAATTTACACTTTTCATCGCAAAAATAAAATCTATTTAACATTTTCATAAAATAATTCAACCAAACTCTTAATTAAATTTTTTATTTTTACTTTTTTTTATTGATAATTATTTTTAAGTATTTTACGTCTAATCCCAGTACTTGCAATTCCAATTTAAATTAAATATAAAAAAAAAAAAAATTTTAATTATTAGATACCCGTATTTTTAAACTGTTCATTTTGTCCTACTGTTCCATATTTTATTAAAAAATGTCTTGAGTACAAAAGTAATTTTAAAAATTATAAAATATATCTTCTTAATTATACAGACTTAATTATATCGGAAAAGACATTTAGTTCGATTTTCCATAGACTTAATTCATGGCCAGAGTATTCAAAAGTGTGGGAGAGAGAGAGAGAGAGAAAGGGCAAAGGAACAAGAAAATAGGGAAATATTTAAGCGAGGATTCCCTAGGTGTAGGAATGTGGTAAGCAGCTCGTTAGAACCCTCTTCGCCTACTGGCCATTATTGCCTCGTTCAGTATTCCGTTACAAATTGCTTTATTAAATGAAAGTCCCGCAGACCACGTTGTTCCAGTGTTACCCACCGGAGAGAGCTTAATACAGCAAAAGCCCCCTTTTACAGCCGCTGTCCTTGCTGTTATATTCACTTTTTGCTCTCTTAAAACTCTTATGAACACGTTACGCGCACACCGCTATCCACTGTCCATTTGAATACTTAAAACACTAGGTAATTAATCATTAGCTCGAGTTTAATTTGTTAAATTAAATAATATTAAATCATTGATAATTGGTCTTTGGTCATCACACTATAAAAAATATTCAGAGTGATTGCGGATTAAATCCGGAGTAAATTCGGAGTGAATTTGGACCGGATGACTGTGTATTTTATTTAATCCCCTCAGAGTGAAATTAACTCCGAGTCGGAGCAAATGCAAATTTAAATAAAATTCAGATCTTTCCAAAATTACTCCGCTGAAAAAAAACTCCCCATTTACTCCTTATGCGAAGTGATTTTTTTTAAAAACTCCGGAAATCCGAGTAATGGAATAAATTCAAATTAACGTGAAATCTGTAATCACTCCGAATTTACTTCCGATTTTTTACGGTAGGGTCATTGGTCATTAGTCATCAGAGAATCCATTGATCAGTAGTTGGTTTGATAATAAGCATATAATGTGAAGTTAAAATGTATATCTAATGGTGTGTAACTGGCTTGAAATGCAATGTTTAAATATCTGTTTGAGTACAAACTAAATCCTTTGATAGGAGCTAGTTCATGAGCGTAAATTTAACAGCCACAAATTGTGGATATAAATGTAGTCGCTTACGAATACATAATATGTTGCACAAGCACAAGAGGAGTTGAGGCACTGTAGGAATACATTAAATGCCGCCGGCATATATTCCCAACACTGAGCATACTAGAGGTCATACCACTATTGCGCACACGTTTATAATTTCTGTTATGCGGAAAACCACGTAACAATTATAAATAATCGTTGCGCATACAAATATTATTATAATATTCGTTTATTATCATATTGACCAAACTAAATTAACTTAATTTTATGTTAAGCTATGAATACATATATGTGCTCTTGTTACTATTAATTAATAAAAATAATTATCTAATTTTATTATTACACGGAGAAAAAAATAACTTAGAAATATTGTAATTTTTTCTTATAAGAAATTACACTCAGAAAATTAAGTAATTGTGTTTAATATGGTAAATTTTTAATTCCAATCATCGAGAATTATTAGAACGTTTTTCAATGTAAAAATAGTTAGTGTTATAATTTTTTTTATTAGAATTAATAATTATTGGATAATAACTTCTGCCATAAATTTCGTAATATTTACTATCAGGATGATAACAGTTACTATCAGAATGGTAACAGTTACCATTAGGATGATAACAGCTACTATCAGGATGGTAATATTTACTATCAGGATCGTAATATTTACTATCAGGATGATAACAGATATTATCAGGATGATAGTTATACTATCAGGATGGTAATATTTACAATCATGATCGTAATATTTACTATCAGGATGATAACAGTTATTATCAGAATGATAGTTATACTATCAGGATGGTAACAATTACCATCAGGATGATAACAGCTACTATCAGGATGGTAATATTTACTATCAGGATCGTAATATTTACTATCAGGATGATAACAGTTATTATCAGAATGATAGTTATATTATCAGGATGGTAACAATTACTATCAGGATGATAACAGCTACTATCAGGATGGTAATATTTACTATCAGGATCGTAATATTTATTATCAGGATGATAACAGTTATTATCAGGATAGTAACAATTATAATTTCTGATGGTAACTGTTACCATCTGGATTATAAATATAACTATTTAGAATAATTATAATAATTAACTCTAGTTAACATACAGGATTGTAACAATTATCATAAATATGGTGAATATTACAATCTAGATGATTTATACAATCATCCTGATATTATTCACTACTATCGGATTATTGGTAGAAATTTTACCATAACTAGATAGTAGTTTCTATTATTTAATTTTCTGAGTGTATACTATTGGAAATTTTCAATCTACTACACTGTAAAAAATTAAGGAGTAAATGTGGATTTAATCCGGATTAAATTCAGAGTGAATGCGGATTTAAATAAATTGCGGATCACTCATCTGGAAAAACAATATCCCTATATTTACATGATACTAAAAGTAGCAGACAATAAATAATTTTCGAATTTTTTTATAAACAAATCAATTACAAAAAAAAAAAAAAAACTAAAAATATGCACGTGTAGAAAATTTAAAAAACTTCAGGTGTAATTTTGTCAAATATTTTTTTTTTTATAATTTATTGTTTAAAAAAAAATCAATAAAATTATTAGACATCGGCTACCTTCAGTATCATATATTTACTCCGTATGGGGAGAGATTTTTTTTCATAACTCCGGAACTCCAAGTGTCGGAGTAAATTTGAATTTAAATAAAATCCATAATCACTCCGAATTCACTTTCGACTTTTTACAGTATACATTTTTAATGAAAAAGTTTGATGACTAGATTAAAAATAATTTTTTTCATCGAAGAAATCTGAGCTCAGCTTTTTTTCTGGAGTACTGTAAATAAATTTTGATTTTATACTAAAGAGCAATAATTTTTATTACTTAAGAAAATATTCTTTTTACAAAAGTTAATTTTTTTTTGGTGTAATAAAAAAATTTTTATTAAAAAAATTAACTGATAACTATAAAATAATAAATTCAAAGCAATTGAAAAATAATTGGTATATTATTTAAATTAAATTATTAAACTCTGATGCTTTAAGTTGAGTAAGAGGAATAAAAATAAAAAGAATAAGGGTTAAGTTAAAAAAGTAAACTCAGCGAGCTTTTAGAATGTATTCTTTGTTCTTGGTAATAATGTTACAAGGATTTTATGGGGATTTTCTCTTGGTATTCTCTAGAACAAAAGTACTGGCTGGCGTAACCCCAGCATCCCAAGCAACCACTTTTATCGCGCTTTCTGTGCACAAACACTATCGCCACCGACACTACCCTCTTGTACACACTCAAGAACCAGCTGAAGATAATTACATTTTTTTTAATTAGCACATCTCCAAGCTCAGGATAATTATTTGTCTCATAACTGCGTGTGGTGTCATGATTGCTTGTGATTTTTTTTAAACATTCTCTAATATACATATATTACATTAAGATAATTTAATAATAAATATCACGCGAGATAAATTTTTATTATAGTTCAGTGGTCAGAGTGGCTCTGAGAAGCGTAAAGTCGATGGTTCGATCCCATCTCGTGGCAATTTTTATCCATCATTTTTTTTTTTTCAATTATTTTCAAACTTTCACCATTAAAACTTTTCTACATTATGTTCACATAATTAACCTTATTGTTAAAAAAATATAACTCGTTAAATATTTATGACACAACACTGGAGGTCTATTATTATTATTATTATACAAGAGAAAATTTAAATAATATGTAACATGATAAAATATATATTCAAAAAAATTAAATTACGCTGATTTAAGATAAAGGCGGCTTCCCAATTTCAAAACACAGTAACTGACAAAAATTAAATTTTTTAAATATGAATTGAATCATGCTCACAAAACTCCGCTGTAACTAAAAATACTAAAAAACAGATTTTGAAAAATTTGTCCCTTACTGTGTTTTGAAATTGGGCAGCCGAAAATACTTGAATAGTAATAAAAAAAAAATATGATAACGTTGAAGGATTATCGGTGTAATGAAATTGTAATATTTCAGTGTCACAGCAGCTGGGTTGTCAACAAGCGATGTCAGGAGCTGTCGGCGGTGGTGCTGGTGGTGAGCACGATAACGGCAAGAAGAAACACACAAGACCGACATTTAGTGGACAACAGATATTTGCCCTCGAGAAGACATTCGAGCAGACCAAATACCTCGCAGGACCAGAGCGCGCTAAATTAGCTTACGCTCTGGGAATGTCTGAATCGCAAGTCAAGGTAAATTTTTCATTAAAAATAAGTTTGTATTCGATAGAAATCAATATCCCTATAAGTATATATAAAATAAAAAAACGCGACAAGCTTATATCATAATAACACCTGTCTACACCGTACACGAGTAGTCTCTAGATACTCGTGGTAAAGCAAAAAAGCGTCATATTTCCGCACATTATTTTTTTTTCATCATTTCATATTATATATATCGCCTGTATATTTTTAAAGCTCTATGGAGCACATGTACGCAGACATAGACATGATATAAGCTGAGAATCCCAGAGTCTCAGTCGGCCGCGAAGTCTCAGCAGGCGCCGTGGGCAATATGGGCGTTAGTATATGTGGGTGGAAGTTCTGATGCTGGTAATAGTGTGATGGTGATGCTGATGGTGGTGGTGGTGTTGTAGATCGAGCGCTCTGTCTCTACTCTCTACTCTCTATATTCCATTTCAAGCAGCATTATACATCTCGCTCATGCTCGCGACTGCTACCAACTAGAGCAAACCGCCGCGCTCGGCCGGATGTAGCCCTGTCATTGGCTCGTTCCACGCCGCCATATTTACATTTTTATTGAAAGCTATAAGTCTGCATCGGTGAGTGATGGCTAAAGGGGATGAGTGTGGAATTGATGCTGAGTGTATGTGTGTATGTGTATGCGGTAAAACGATGAGAATGAGAGAAAGAAAAAATGAGCGAGCGAGAAAAGACCGTAGTACAGGAAAACTTGAGGACGAGACACACTGAGCTGAACGAGGGTCGGCATTCAATTACCTTGGATTTTCTTGCTAAAGTACGATTCATTTATAAACCATCTCAACGTCCGAGATTGCTTGGGATATATACAAAAGCTGTCATCAGAGTAACGACGTCGACACGCTGTCGTTTCTTATATGAGCAGCACCCAAAATCCCTCGATAAAATTTTATTTAAAACAAATAAAATACCTCATGTATGTATTTGCGTACGGGCTGGATGAATGATTGACATATAAATAAAAGGGATATAAACAATCTAATAAAAAAAAATGGACATCGGCACGCGTCATTAACTACCACTTGGTTATAATAATAAGTGAGTAAGTGAGTGAGTAAGTGAGCCAGCTACTACACTTGCTGGCATTTAGCTCTCCCCTATTTGAGTTTAATACGGCAGACTAAGAGGGGGAGTGTCAAAGAGCCATGACAGCCGAACGATGCGATATGCCGAGGGCTACAAGTGCGTCTATACTACTTGCTGTTCTGTTACTATAAACGATACAAGAGATGTGCAAAGTTACAGCAACACCAACAGCATCAATACCAATGCCAACAGCAACAGCAGTGCTGCCAGTATTAGTAATACATATATGTGTGTAAAAGGAGGGTGGACGGCAGTTGTTTACGGCGGGGTAATCTGCTCGTCGACGGATACCAATATCGATGACGTCAATTAGTACGAGCAGGGCCCTGCTCACCCGGTTTTCCGACGTGTGTGCTACCATATCGCTGACGGCGTCCCTTGCCTATACTCGCGAATATACCTCGTTCCATGTATCATCATGGTTTCCTATATATATATATACGTAGTACGGCAATGCGTGGCATGGCACAGTATGATAAATCACGCCAGCAGCCGTTGTTTCCCTTCATTCACCTCCCACACGCAGCTTATTCTACTCCCAAATGAGAAAGAGAGGAGTAATATATTTATATATATACATTATTTTTTATTTATTTATTTAAAACAAATAGCAATTTGTTATAGATTTTTAATCGTCTATAAGCTTGGTAAAGATAATTGAGTTGTTTAATTATTACCGTCAGTAAGAAATAATTTAAACACTTAGATTTATAGATAACTGTGAAATATATATTCCCCACGTACGAATAGTAAAATGTATAATAATATTATTGATGGTGTATAACACGCATATCGGTAAAGCCATTTGATCTCGAAGCAGCTTGATCGTGTGTGGAGCTTGAGCATGCGAATAAGCCAGTGAGTAAAGAGAATGAGAGTAAGAGAGAGAGAGGGTAGATTTGATGGTATATAGGCGAATGTTGAAGAGAGCCAAAAGCAGTGAGAGGAGGTGAGGGTATATAGCAAGCGAGAGGTAATACAAGAGGTAACATATCGATATGGGGCGCCGCCACGAGAACAGAATACAGAAGAGCGCATTATCGCCCATATCCCATATCCCAAAACTATACCTTATTCTGTCATTCACCTGCACACATATTCTACATGTTATATATAACTTTGCACCACACGTTTCTTCGGGTTGTATTTACGTCGTCCCAACGATCGATTTATAGATGGAGGAAATATTTTTTTGCTGATATCATTTTTCTTTTTTTGGTCGCGTGGTGTTGGGTTACGATACGTTTTTTATTTTTTTTACCGCAATGGATGAGAGACTTGAGAAGATTAAGTGTAAAAAAGAGAGTGTAGAAATGAAATGATGAGGATGAGGACCTAGACGAGTTTCATTATTACTCGAGTTATTCTCCGTTGGGGTGAAATCCACTGGGCCGCAGAAAAATTTATGAGTCGAACGATGAAATCGGGCACTCTGTTTGAATAAAGAAGTAGCAGACGTAAACGACGTGGAAATACTTTAAAATTCAAGTCTGAATGTCATATTCATCACAGATCATCGGACAGTCTGATATTTATAAATTTTATTAAACGCAAACTACTAAAAAAAATATCGAAAATTTTTTATCTAAGTTTTCAAGTACTGCTGCCCCATCTACGCCAAAATACAAAAAAATCAGATAAAAATAATAAATTATAGTTTAGACATTGTGATGTTGTAAAAAAAAAAATAAAAAAAAAGCGATGGAATCTTTGTCATGATAAATTTTCACCGACTATCAATTGGGATATCAAACTAAACGTTATCTGTTTAAAATTCTCGTGTTCCAAAAAACACGTGAGCCCAATATCGAAGCTTTAAAAAGAGCATCAGCAGGATGGTAAAAAGCGGGATAGAAAACAAATAACTGATATGCCGCAACCGAAGAGTGACGATCTCGCGGTTTTATACTCGGCTTTAGAGAACACAATGTTACGGCTTAGATAATCTTGATTTAATAAATCTAACAGTTGGCCCGTACGGTTGTTGTAGCCACCGATGCCAGAGTTCCCGAACACCGAGGGTGCAACAACACACACCCTCTGATGATGCCGATGCGTACGGCAACGCGTGCGTAACTAATATGTATATAGTTGGGGAAAAAAAAATATATATATAAAAAACCACATCGGTAATCCAGCATGCAGGGGCTAAACATTTTTCCAGCCGCAGGGTGTTCAGCAGCATCAGTCTCAGCACCACAAGTAGCCTTCAGTGATTTGCCAATCCTTGTTTTATTTAACGGTACCTTTTTTTTATTTAATCAATACCGTGTTCTATAATTAATTCACTCATTTTATTGCATCCTCATGCAATAAAATATGATGTATAAAAATATGACAAAGCATCACACCCTCGGCTACCTCGAAACTCGTCGACAATAAAAAAATTACCGTGTGATACGAGACTAATAATGTATGATGAAGGTTTCCCGAAACCTTATAGAGAGATTTGTGGTGTTGCCAGCTAATAACGGTGGTTGATATATCGAGTTTATTGCGTACTACTCGAACGTGAAACATCGAGAGTGCCACAACTGTGTCCTACACACACCCAGTGGACACAGCACACCCCCTTTATATTATATATACAACTCTCTGACGGTATTACTGCTCTTGCTCTTGCTCTTGCTCTTGCTACTACTACTGCTTCTGTTACTGTTACTGGAAAAGAGGGATGATGAGGGGGAGGAAAAGTGTGTACAGTATATAGCTGAGGCTACTGGTGAACTATACCAGCCAATATAATCGGCCATACTGGAATATTGCTCTCTCTCTCTCTGTATTCTATGTGGTATGTGTTGACTAGTGAAGCCTTTGAAAATTTATTGGCAGATCAACTTGGGCAATACGCCTGACCCAAGAGGATTGAATATAAAAAAATTATGTTCATCCAGATTGATTGCTTTGATATATATATATGTATGTATGTCTATATATATATATATATATATATATCTATAAAAGTATTTGACAAATTTGAGACTATTTATTTAGTATCGATACCCTCGGGCATATATATCTTAAATCTCTAATGTTAAAAAAATACCACGTGACATTTTGTGGATTGAAGAGACAAATAAATGTATTTAGCTGAAAAATATATTTATGGTTATAAAAATTTATCGCATTTAAAGTTGTAAAATAAAATATATCCGTTAATATTTTGAGTGAACTGTTGAAGAAAATTAATGCAATTAAATGAAAAAGTAAATAGAGGTTTTATATAGCCGTGTAAACATTGTTATTTTAAAAACAGTAATCTATAAAAATTTAAAAGTCTCTAATTTTGTTGAGATTTGCTGGCGTTCATGTCATGCCGTCTTGAGTGTTTTAATTTTCATCCGAGCAGCTATTAACTTTTACGATAGCCGTTTACTTTTTAATCCGTTTAGCTCTCCACCAAGAAAGCGAGACATTTATATCTTTAATTTAACCTTTCTGTGAGCGCTCGCCGGTGCTGAAGAGGGTGGAGGTCTAGGGTAGTAGATGGTAGTCTAGAGGGCACAGGGCGCAAGTTTACTAGCATGTAGTATATATATATATAGTGGATGAACGCTGGTTTACTGTTACTGTAACAGCACAGTATTGTACATGTATATGTATATATTAGAGAGTAGGATGCAGACACACCAAGGGCTCTCCGTAGCAAGTGAAGTAGTTTGAATGGGGTGAGGTGGTTTGTGGGTGCAATCGGTACAGAGTTCCTGGCGTTACTGTACTCCCTTGACGCCCGTTACGTTAATTAAATACATTGTTGTGGGGACAGAGACGTCTCCCAGTATGTATTTCGTGTACTTTATGTAGGTGCAAAGAGTCTTTTACCCATGAAAATCATAAATATATAAGATTGCTTCCTTATTTATTTACTTACTTGCTGTCGTGATCTGCTTAACTGCCTAAAAGTTATTTTTAATTATAAACATTTACCATAAAATTGTTTTTTTTTACCAGGTTTGGTTCCAAAACAGACGAACAAAGTGGAGGAAAAAGCATGCCGCGGAGATGGCAACGGCCAAGCGACGTCAAGAAGAAGTTGAAGGTGTCGTTGCAGACAACGAGGATGGATGCAGTGACGGTGAAAGCGAGTCGACCGGTGACACAGCCGCCAAGAGGCTCAGACGAGAGCTGGAGCAACAGTACGGACCGTGAGAAAAGATGATACTTGGGGGTGGAAGGCGTGGCCGTGGACTGTAGAGGCGGGTACAACGACGATATTGGGGTGCGAGCGACGTCCAACGAGGGAAGAAACTCGTCCACCAGGAACAGCTAAACCACCAGGCACTAGCTTCTCAACACCAATTGCTATATTCTACTGATGTACGTCGAACCAACGAGTACAGTTAACAAGAGCAAGAGCTAAAGCAAGAGCAAGAGGGTTTCCAACGACCCTTTTTCTTTATTTTCTCTTTACTTTTCCTTTTTGTCTCAATTGTGGAATTTTTTTTTCTGCTCCTTTATCTCTCTGTCTCCCGCATCCCGGTTCTCGCGCGACACGACTTTGACTCGCGGGGATCAATGATGCTGATGCTTTCTTTTTATTTTTTTTATTTTTTTTAAAGAACGAAATCTTTAGTTTTACTTGGATTGGTTACTGTGGGGAATCGTGATTGATACCTCAATAAAGTTTTTTAAGATTTAAACCTCAAAGTTTGTTGGCAAAGATTTAGGATCTTAAGATTAAAGCTTCGCGGATTATAAGAGAAAATAAATAAATAATTATTTATATATGATTGTTTATTTAATATTTACACAGATTTTGATATAAATTTAACTATTGTTCTCAGAGTAGCTTTTTTTTTTTAAATTTGAATCTACGTTATATAAACCAGGTGTTATTTTAAATTTGTATATAAATTATGTAATAATTTATTTCAAAATCAGTGCAATACATTCCATTACTGTCAATAGTACTGTCTATTTGAATCGCGGGTGAATTGATTGAAAACAAAGAAAATAAAATATATATATAGACATATAAATAAGTAAATACGTGGGAGTGAAAATTGGTGAAGAGTTTGCTGGATATGACATCTGGCTTGGACACTAAACTGTATATTCTGTAGATATGATAACTGTGATTGTGATATTTGGCGTTTTAAATGCAACCTCGATGTAAGTAGGCGTAGCGAAAACCGTTGTAATATTACTATATTATATAAATATATATATATAAATATAAATATAAGTATAAATAAATATATTGATCTCGGAGGGTTAAAAATATAAATATAATGATGTCGAGATAAAATTTTTGAAAGACATTACCTCGATTTTAAATATATTATGGACTTGTGTGCTGACGAAACTCTTTAATACGGATGAGTTTTAAAGAGTAAAGACTTGGGCTACACTCATTTATTTATAATCAACTGTACAGTATTTGGAATATAAACCGTTAATTATATGTAGCGACAATCTGTATAAATTAATTAATTAATTAATTAAATAAAAAAGACACTGTATAAATTATACATAAATGTTACTCATCGCTTATGTATTATATCTCTGATTTAATAAATGGCAAATATATCCTAAATATTTTGACTTTTTTTATTTGTTTATAATAAATATTTTTAGGCAAGAAAATTAACGTGTGATAGTTGACGGGAAATAGAATTTTTTTGGATAAAATTGTATAAATATTTTTTTTTAATGGTTTAAAATAATAAATAAGTCGAAGGAAGGGCGGAGCAAAAGTTACTGGCTCACAGTTTTTATATCTTTGGTACTAGTAGGGACAGTCTGAATAATCAAAGTCGGAAGACTTTACTGACAAGTGGACTGACGCACTTGGGACGAAACCGTTTCGTCAACATGTCACTTTGCGCATGTTAATTACATGCAGAGAAATTTTTAGTAAAAGTTACCCAAAAAATATGATACTGTGAGGACATGTGGAAAATATCGGAATTTTTTCCGAGCACATTGTAAAATATACTACTCGATAGCGTGAAAAATTTAGTTACTGGCTAGATGTCTTTACAACACCGAACTTCATGGGTAATTTTTACTCAAAAATTATCTGGGTGTAATAAAAGTTTAAACTTTCAAATAAAAAAAGAGTTTTCGTTATAGAGACATGTCACAACCGATATTTATTTTATTTTCGATCAAAGTTATTGATATAAATTTGTGTTTAATTATTTAGGACTTTAGATATTTTAACCAGGCTAATTTTTAAGATTTTTTTTAAAGTGATTTTTTTCTGTTACTCAATTTTCAATAAATACATTCGACTTGTCATAAGCCTGGTCTAGGGGCCATAGGGAAAATTTTTCGCGGAATTTCAGTCTTCTCACTACCGTAGATTTGCTTTCGTCCTCGACTACCCGTTATAAGCCTGTTTTATTGTATATAATTTTAAATTTCATATTTCTGTTTTGTAACACTTCGCTATTCCGATTATTCTAGTGCTTAAATCTCCGCGAAATATATATAGTAAATTTTCATCATTAATTTGTCTATTTTTCCTATTCTTAGTTTGTAATTTTGACAATTTTAACGGAGGCTTATAACGGGCTGCCTGGTACAAAACCCAAAGTGTAATTAATCCGGAAAAGTTGTTTGGACTCAGTCCCTGTTTAAAAATATCGATTGAAAAGAATTAAAAATGATGAAATTCGAATTCTTTTCAATAATTTCTATTCTTTTGTTTGTATATATAGATATACAGTTTGCATGGAGTGACCGCTTCTTAATTCTTTTCAATCAGTATTTTTAACCAGAGGTGATTGATGATTGAGGGGAAGAGGCCTATTACGAGTAGTCAACTGTATCACAAAAACGCTTAATTTACTTATTTATAGCAATTATCATTCAAAATCTCTAGTAACAATGGCCAGTTGGATTTTTAAATATCGAATAAATTTAATACTCCAATCATAAATTAATAAAATTTATACCAAAAAAAAATTATTTCTAACTCTGTTATACCCGAATTATTATAATTATATTTTACTAAGACTTAATATACAAGTCGGTGATTTAATAATGATAATTAAAAGACGTAAAGTAACTTAATTAAATTAATAATGAGTCGGTCTCATAAATTTCTATCACATAATTTTAAACTTTGTTTATTTTTCCATACTTATTTTGTCCTGTTACCATAAATACATCATAAATATTATTTCACAAGCAAAAAAATATTCTCCGAAAACTATTAATATTACAATAAATAAAAAGTGATGATACCATGACATATAACTGTTATTATAAACTCAAAGATATTAACAAAAAATTAGAGACTCATCTCGTATAGAAGTAAAAAAAAATGAAGTTGTTTTCTCAACTGGTTAAGTGTCATCGCGTGTCATTGAGTACACCCTCGTGATGCGGATATCCTTGTGCCACAAAAAACTCATCAGGTCACAGCCCAAGATCACAATATTTTCCATCCAATCTTGCATCCATCTGTCCTTTTTTAACCTCAAAAAATCTATTTTTACCATATAAGCCAACCAATCATTTGACAAACTGAGAAAAAGAACGGATATAAAAAAAAAAAAACGGACCTTAATAGCATGATTGAATTGAAGTCATTCTTCCAGAAGCTTATATAGATTCTTCATCCCCTGTGTGTTAACAATCCGCTCCCTATCTGACATCAGCTCAACACTACCGACATCCTGATTAAATGCTTACAATTGTAGCAATTGCCGTGTCGGAAACTTTAATTCCAATTTACTTCTTTGTCCTTAGTATCGTCTCCATCAAAAACAATACCAATTAACTGCTAATATTAATCAATTAACTAATTAATTAATTAGTATATTAACAAGGTTGAGTTAAAAAGCAACTGTATAATCGCAATAATGAAAATCTAATCATAATTAAAGCAAAGTCACAGATAATAAATTTATCTGTGACCTGAAATCAATTTACTAAACTGTAGATTAATTTAATAACAAGCTGAGAGCATAACTACCACGGGGGTTATTTCCTCGCTCTTGTCTGATGCTTTTGTATATATATATATATATAGAGAGATATTGGTGGACAAGTAAGAGCAGGGCAGGAAAAGTCGATCGTGAGTATACATGACAGGGGGTTGGAGGACAAGGGGGATTGAGCCACATGAAGCGTAACAAGGGGGATAGTTACAAAGTAGGTGCCCCCCTAGTACAGTATACCGACCCCATCTCTATCTAGTCACCCTATACGACTATTCATTTGGCTAACAGGCTGTTATGATTAAGTTTGCGCGAGTGAGAAGACTATCAAGTTACATTATAGAAATAGAAACTACGTAAACTGCTGGAAGTACTACTGTTACTCGAATCTGGGAATGGGAAACGGCGGACTGGGAGAAACTGAGATATGACAAACTAGAATCGTAGGACTAGAAAAAGATAGAGAAACAAGTGCCATCATGTCTCTCTGCACTTGGATTCACCATTGCTATTATTATTACTACTATTATTATTATTATTATTTCTTCAAACTTTCTCCCACTTACATTCTTCCTACATCAGTAGATCCTTTCTTCATCCCCCGGTTAAATGTTATATCTGGTAGCAGTTTCGTCTGCAGTACGAATTAAACTACTGCGTAACTTATCCCATTCCGTTTACGAGTAGAGAATTCATCTGGACTGGAGTAGGACGTCGACTACGACGTCGGCTGGTCTGGAGGGGAGATCAAGAAGGCTAATAATGCATAAAGACTAAATTAAAGGGAGGTTGCAGCAGAATATCTCTGTTGTACTGTCATCTATTTACATTCGACGATGCCTTGTTTTAAACGGGTGTTTTCAATTTCTCGAGTGCTCTCAGCGATTTAGAAATACGTCGCGACGTTATCTGTATCTACTTTGATTCTACACCAATCGCATTTTTATGCTTATAACATTTCATTATCAAATATATATAAGTGTATATATATATTTTGACAAATTGTACATTTTTTTGTATTTTTCAAACTTATTTACGCCAGTGAATAAAAAATCAACAGTTGTTTTTGCAATATATCATATTTAAATTTATTATTAATATAATTAACTGAACCCGGGCCAATTTCAGTTGACTTTCTATGTCGTAAATCGAGTAAACTCCATTTAATACTGAAATTATACTTAAATTTATTAAAAACAAAATAATAAAAATATAAAAGTATATATTTTTATTGATATCCAGTGGAATCTAAATTTTATGATGCACTAAAAAAAACAAATAAATTTTTGACTCGACATGAAAATAGTGTAAAAAAAAATAAACATTACAAACTTTAACGACTGGGATTTAATTTAAAAAATAAAATAATGATTTAAAATTATTATGATAATAGCATTAAGGAATAATGTACTTAAAGTAAGTGTTGAAAGAGATCTTTGGCGAGAAAAATGATTTTTGGTTCCATTAGTGATGTTTTATCGCAGTGTCAGCGGGTGTCCTGCTACGGCCATTAGAGTTTCCAAATCCAGGACAATAAATAACAGTCATGTGCACATTTAAAAGGTACATACAGAGGAGAGTTGAGGTTTATATGAGCCGAGACCCGAGAGTGTACAGTGAAAAGGGGTTTTGGTGAAGAGCCCGAGTAAGAACCACACACACTCTTCTCAAAACTACTTGCCAAAACTTATGCGCACACTAGACCGTTTCAATCTGAGCATGTGTACATACACATTACACATATTTTCGTCCAAGATAAAGCGATTACGTCGTATGCTCTTGCTCTATCCAATTCACAATAATTTCCGTCGTTAAATTTATCTAAACCACTCGAATGATTTAACTCTGTTTGTTATTCTTACAGCATATAATCTTTCTTCATTATTAAGCCATTTCCTTAAGTCCATACCTATTTTTTTCCCCAGCAATACTCATTTGAATTGTTTTTGTATTCAATATATAAAATGTTTTATAGAAATAGGGAAAGAGATGAGAGAGCAAGAGAGTAACGATCCTATTGGATAGATATCACGATGCGACATTTTTATGCTTCGGACGGGGCGCCATCGACGAGATTTACTGCCAGTCGCGGTGTTGTACCAAGCACACCATTGCACACCGGTATATAACCGAATAGCTGGATACGTGTACTGTATATATATATTTTTAGATACAATCCAGACAACAAATAGTATTTGTAAATGTTGGATAGGCAAAACGAGCACAATTTAGGAACGGGTGTGCCTACATCGAGTACATCATCCGTAGAAAATCGAAAAACATTCGACGTTATTATATCAGGTATTTTTTAGTTTATTGGATAAAAAATAAAAAGTAAAATAAATAATAAACAAAAAGAAAAGTTGTGAAAAATGACACTTACTGCGGTTAGTGTTGGGAATAAAAGTGAAGCAATTTGTTTTATTTAATAGACAGAATATATTGATATATTTGTGGCGATAGGGTCGATAAATATTAGTAATGTAAAACAATTTTATTGAATTATTGTTATTATTGTCTTATCTATGGCTGGTTATGATTGTAGGGAGGTTGGATTTTTAGATGAGAGAGAAATAAAAAGATTCGCCAATAATAATGTATTATAAGAGTTAGAAAAGTGTATGGAGTATAACAGTATAAGGAAAAAAAATTTTAGCGATTGTGAGAGAGCATGATTGCGAAAAAGGGAATGCGAACCAACACGACTTTTATATCCAGCTCTTGGATTTTCATATCGTTTTATCGTTCCTACATTCTCTTTCCCGTCATGTTTATCTTCGTACTGTTATACAGACTATTTTCTCAGTGTCTGTAGGTCTGTCCTCCTCTCGCTCTTTCTCCCTCTCTTTTATAATATTTTTTTTTTATTCTTATTCTTCAACTCACTTACTTCCTACTCGAGCAATATCATTCTCATTCATTTTTATCTTCCACTCGGTATCCCAATCTTCTACTCTACTCGCTGTTACTATGATCAGAGACCGGCGTTACTGCTTCTTCTTTTCCACTCCTATCCCCTTTTTACTATTGACTCGCAAGGGTTTTTATATAAACGCGCGCCCCCTAAGTGGCTCATAATCTAATTCAGCTTGATTATTTATTAACAAAAGAAAAAAAAACATTCCAGCAAACTTAAAATTTTTTAATCTAAAGATCAATAATTTGAATTTTATTGTCGCGAAATAAGCTCGTAATCTATAAATTGGTCGGGACTTTAAACTTGAAACATACATAACGCTTTTCCTTCTTTCCTTACTTTACTCTTTTCTCCATATTTTTTTTTTTATTTTTTTCCAGTAACAAGAGTTTTCGGACGAGTGGCGTGATTAATATTACGAGAGTTTGCGTAACTCGTAAAGTTTAGCATACGTAGTTAGAGTACTTACTAACGCTGGCTCGTGGCCGTACGTCCTTTTCTGCTCACACCCTCTTCCTCCCATTACCCTGTTATTCTTAAACCCACCACCCGCCAATCTCGTATATACTACTTAGATTGCGGATATAGAAGTGGAAAAAAAGCTAAAGAGAGCAAACGAGAACCCGTATATAATATATAATACAGCTAACACCCATGGTTTTAAAGTTATAAAGAGGGTTGGGAGGCGTATACACTGGCCCTCTCTCTCTTTCTCTTATTTTCTCCCGTATATAAGAGAACCCATCGACACTGTAAATTTATAGCCAAGTTAAACCGTTAATATCTGCTTTCACAGGCATTAAATCAATGGAAAATATTCTAATTGGAATATGAAAAAAGTTAGTGTTGCCTGGCAAAGTGCCTCACTCGTCGTCTACGTGCTTCTCTTTTCACCGGGGGAAAGAAATGATCATACTTTTTACATATATATAAACCAAGACTTGCGAGAATTCAAGAAAGAAATCGACGAGGGTGAGAGATCATAAAGTCTCTGACTAAAAAAATCAAATTATATCTGCCTATAAAGTCTTATTGTATTCTCTCAATCATGGATATACATTACGATAAATATATGTCTATATATATATTTATATACACTTAGTGTTTGAAACAGAAAAAGAGTAATAAGCAATTTGGTTGTAAATTTGTGAGCTCGCGTATTGCACATCAAAACACCATGTCACCATTGTCCCACGTGTACACGCATTCAATCTAGTTCCACAACTACTGTACTCCGGCTTTTGGGTATATATACATATATATATTGATAAACACAAATGCTGTATGCTAATTGGCTGAATCACGATGTATTGCGGATGATATTACTGAGTGTAGCCATGGAAGTATTATCGGATACTGATGCAAACATATATATGTACATATATGTATAATATTATTATATAGATATATGTTTTCGCTGTCCGGATTCAATTGGCTAACGCTTCATAATAGCTTCGCACTGACCGATAATATGAAAATTATCATAAATGTCACAGCATTGTGTGTACACTTGATTACATTTTCCGTGATCGATATAATCATGCACCATTATTCAAAGATAAATTTATATATTATTATAATATTTTAATATTCAAATAAAATTTATAAAAGAAATGAATTTTATTCTCAAACCCAAAATTTAATGAAAGCAAGTTTTCACTGTATTAAATACGTGACTGAGGTATTTTCTTCGATTCTACATGTAGGTAACAAACTCTTGAACTTTTGGTGTGAAAAAAGTCTATAAAAGACTTATTGATGTATTTTTGAAAGTAAACATTTTTAACTTCCCGCTAAAAAATTGCAAATTTTCAAAAATTCGGGAAGTTATTGGTTGCGGTCCGATTTTCAAAAATCGAATTTCTAAGAGATCTTGACGTTTTGAGGTTCTAAGGAGCTATTTTGACTAATTTCGAGATGATATCCGAGTGCATGTATGTATGTACGTACGTATGTAAATACCAATAACTTTTGAATGGATAAAACGATTTTTATCGTCAAGGCGTCATTCGACGCGGCTTGTCAATATCTAAAAGCTGAAAAAAATTGAGCTTGATCGATAGGGCTCGTTCAGAGATATTCCAAAAATAAACTTTTTTCAAAAATGTTTTTTTTTGATAACTTGTAATGTGCTCGATGGATTGATTCCAAAATCAACTGGGCTCTGAAACTTCATAAGCCGCGTCGAATGTCACCTCAACCATCGAAATCGGTTCATTCTTTCAAGAGAAACCGTTTTTGAAAGAATTCAAAAAAATTTTTTTTTTAGTATTTTCGAAATTTCTCAAAAACGACTAGATAAATCAATTTCAAAATCTGGTCAGCTGTAGAACTCAATAAAACGCGTCGATTGCCACTTTATCCGTCTCAATCGGTTTATTCGTTCGAGAGATATCGTTTGAGAAAAAATGGTAAAAAACGTTTTTTTTCGAAAACAAAGGCATACAAAAGTATTTGCGAGCTCGAAGAGCTCGAAAATGTATCATCAACAATTTTTCGAGTTCAAGGAGCTCGAAAACAGCGGGAAGTTTTGGGGCTGACCCGCAGGGTTAATTAATAGACCTATTTTTTTTTTAAATTTGGGATTTAATAAATTGGGAGCGCAATATTTGAATCGTCGATCAAAATCAGAAAGATATGGAAAAGTAATTATTAAATAAAATAAAAATGTAATTAATTCTCGAAATACGAGGACAGAAAATCATACACGAGATCCATTAATAACAATCGTCAGATTCAAATCGTAAGAATAGTTCCCTCGGGAACTAATGGACTACTGTCGTCTCGCATTATCGTTATCATTGCTCTGTTGGACAGACTCTGTGACGGCTAGGACGAAGACGTTAAATCCCCACATAAACCTCGAATAACATTTTTCATGCAGATCCAGAGCATACGAGTTGAGTTTTACAAGTTGAAACTAGACATCAGACATTAGAATACATCCTAATACTAAGCCGAGTACAAAGAACAGACCATTCGCTATTAATGATAGATAACTTTTCTGTTGATGTTTTTTTGCTTGTCATCAAACCGAGAAGAAGCTTTCGATTCGATCGATCATGTCACTCGACCTATCGTTACCTAACCATCGTTAAAGCCCTTCTTACACCACTTCACACTATCTCAATAATTTATAAATCATTACACCCGACATTACATTCAAAAAAGTTATTATCGTGGATTCGAATCAAATCTCTTAGACCTTTTTTTTCTGTTTTTATCGTTTTAAATTTTTCACAGCACGTAAAACACATGAGTTAGGTGTAAAACTACGAACCGAGGGAATATGTTAACGTATGTCCCACGAACAAACTAGACTTTGAATACTTTTCTTAGCGTGATTTAACAGTCATTAGTACAACACACACATGCACCCCGCGGATATAAAGTGTGACGCGTTTAGTTATACACAAGATGCCTTTTTGAATTTATATCTATAAAATATATACCTTGAGTTTAGTCAAGAGAGCTTACAGACAGTATTTTTGATGGCTCACAAAGTGTTAAGTTAAGAGAAAACGCGATAAAGAGGGTGAAAAGTACCGTAACGGAACAAAATATTAGCCAAGTAAACTTTATACTTCCTTGAGCAGCAGATGCTTTCAAAGAAAACCTGAACCAAAAACCTAAACTCGTGTCTTTGTGATCTAAACACTTGTTTTACAACCTAGAGAAGGGTAATAAATGTGAAATTATTGAAATTTACTGTATATTTCTTAAAAGAAAACACAGTAAATAAAGATAAATGTGTGAGAGTTTATTAATACAATATAGGGAAGAAGTACCATTAGCGACCACTGCTTTATTTTTGGACTTTCAAAACTTCATTTCAATTAATGCAAAAGTATAAAATAAAATTTCTACTCTATAAACATGAATTAGTAAAAATAAGTGAATATTCACTAATTCCAAGTGCAAACCGAACTACTAATTTCAAAAAGTGGTTCGATTGGCACTCAGAATTAGTGAATATTCACTTATTTCACTTATTCATGTTCAGAGAGTATTGCAACAATGTGATTGAAATATCTTTGTACACATTTGAAAAATTAATTGTCATTGCGTCTTTTACAAATTATTTTGTTGAAATTTTTCAAGTGCCCAAAACTGGTCAAAAACGGTACCCCTACTCTCTAAACATGAATAAGTGAAATAAGTGAAAATTTTCACTAATTTTGAGTGCCAATCGAACCACTTTTTGAAATTAGTGGTTCGGTTTGCATTTGGAATTAATGAATAATCACTTATTTTCACTAATTCATGTTTAGAGAGTATCTTAAGTTATTATTTGATTGCGATGTTAGTATGAACACTCTAACACGATTGTGTTATTTTAACACACATTAAATGTGTTCTATGTTTGAAGCCATAAGCAAAACTATAGTTTTTGTTAAATATCTATAGATTGCTCATGACGTTTTAATGGTAGTTGGTAACTGCGTTAAATTTGAGTACACATTTGGTTTTACAGTGCATGACAAAAGTACAAGCAAAGAATTTTTCAGTAAAAATAGAAATTGCACTTCATTTATATGCTATCAAGTAGGGTATTTTACAATGTGCATGGGAAAAATTTAGATATTTACCACATGTCCTCACAGTATCATACTTTTTGGGAAATTTTTTCTGAAAATTTCTCTGCGTGTAAATGATATATATAACAGTATATGAGAAAGACTGTATATATGTGACACTGTAGATATTGCACACCTCGATCGCGAAGCGGAGAGGTAGTGCTCTACTGTCACCAAATTTCTTTAAGAATAGTTTTAGCCAGAGAAGACCTATTGGGACTGACTCTATTTTACGGAGAATCCTTTATTCGGATGTCTAAGGGTAATAAATTCCCTTCCTGCGAGAACTGCAAGGAGTATGATCTATGAAAAACCAAAGAACATGTCTGTGTAGGAGGAATCTTAAATCATTGATATTCAAACCGAAATATATTTTATATTTATAAACGGAAATGATTGAAAGCCGCAGATTCAGATTGTTGGAACTGTATATGAAATTTAGAGAATTATCCGCTCAATCAGTCAATCTTGTGTTGTCATCTTGGTGATATCTGCGTGATTCCCGGCTCGGAAACACGTGCCGACACGTGACTGCTGTGTAGATAGTGCGTGTTACGTGGCATAACGCGTTTTACCCCACTGTTATTTATATAATTGTAACTTGGGCTTGTTCGACACTTTGTGAGATGCGACAAACATGAAGATAACTGATTGTATCTTTAGTCACGTGTCTTTATCGCCGTTGTATTAAGTTTTCTCTGTTGTTCTGCATATATATTAGTTTTAAATTTGTTTTCATTGAGATTTAAATTTACTATCTTTTTAATGACACACCCATTTTAATAGATACATTTTTTTCGCATTGTTAGTTGTGATTCGTAAACAAAATGACACCCGTGAGACTTCGAAGTTTCTATACATCAAATAAATTAATATTTAGATGATAATTTAATCAGACTAAGTTTGATTATAACATTGAATGGTATGACGAAGATGTAAAGTTTTTTGTTATGTCGGTTAAGAAACTTTTGGTTATTAATTTTACAAATTAAAAAAATTTATGATTGAGGTATTAAATTGTTTTAATATTTAAAAATATATATAGTTATTTCTAAGAGAGATTTTTAATCATAATGGTCATTGATAAGCATAGTAATATTTTTCGATACTCCAAAAAAAATGTTTTCTTCCAAGTTTTCGTTACTCCGGCAAGAGGATACCAGAGGAAGAAAAAATATTAACATTGTCTGGAGTTCTTTCTTACAGAAAAAAAAACTACAGACTGCTTCTCATTAAAATTCTAAGACAGAGGTACCCACCTTGAACCTCCATCGTCTTGACTGATCTTACGAGGCGTCATAAGTAAAAAAAAAAAAATTTTTTTTCGGGTTTTTTGGGTTTTCTTCTACTAGAGGATGTCATATTGAATAAAAAACTTTAATATTGTGTGGACTGATTCATAACAGAAAGAAAATTATTGGCCACTTCAATGAAAATACATAGATATAGTGTCATCTGCCTTTATCTGCCCGACGTCGATTACTCAAAAAATAAATTTTTCTCGGGACTTTTTAGGGTTTTCCCTACTAGAGGACATCATAATAAACAAAAAACGTCAATGTTGTGATGGGTTATTTCCAACAAGAGCACAAGTACGGCCCACTCTTCGTAGGAAGACATGGACAGCCTCATCCTCATTTATCTTCATTTATCCTCATGTGGATCTGAACTCAAAAAATAACTTTTTCTCAGGACTTTTTATGGTTTCTCCTACTAAAGGACATCATAATGAACAAAAAACATTAGTGTTGTGATGGGTTATTCTTAACAGGAGCAAAGTTACGGGCCACTTTTCATAAAAAAACATAGACATCGTCATCTGCCCGTCGTCAATTGAGAAAAAAATTAAATTCTTTCTAGAAATTTCATGCTTTCCTCTACTAAAGAACACCATAAAGAACGAAAATCATATATAGTGTGTGGAGTTATTCCCTCAAGGAGCAAATCTACGGGCCATTTTCATAGGATCACCCATACTGGTACCAAAGATACAAAAACTGTTAGCCGGTAACCTTCACTTCGTTCTTCGTTGGTCATTGTCATTGTCATTAAATATTTTTCCCACCCCATCACGAATATCTCCACACTCTACAACGCAACAAATCGATCAAATAAATTAGTAATCCATCTCTATAAGTAAACAAAATACTCAAGACAAGTTCAAGGCTGGTCATTGCGCTTTCCTTATTCAACAATAGAATTATAATCCTCAGTAGTCTGTGTCTGCTTGCATATATGCTGGTACATAACTTGAACCTATTCCACACATTTATAATGACAATGCATAAAAATAAAACTTGGTGGCAGCAGCACATATATAAAAAAATAAAGAAAGAAAGAGTGAATAATAAGAAATACAACAGAACGTGCTCGTAAATTTAATAAACATTAAAAGCACATTACCCTTCTCTAAAAGAAGTTGGATGGTCATCGTGATGTGCAAGCGACCATAATCTTGCGTGACAAAAGCGCGGCTCGTTTCTTATTTTTCCATCCTCCTTATCCTCATTCTCATCCTCATTTTTATCCTTATTCTCAACTCCACACTCAAAACTACTCTTCCCACCCAGTCTACCCTTTCATTACCATCATCATTATTCTTATTATTCCGAAAGATTATTCCACTCGCACGTCCTCACAATACAACAATAATCCTTTTTTTAAAATCAAGATTAATATTAATATTAATATTACCACTGAATAGCCAAACGAAACTAAGCAGGTCACTTTTCATTCAACTTTTAGACCTATAGCTAGCACAACTATTAAACGTATTGAGTCTCAAAGATCACAATAAGCCGACATTATAAATTAAAATAATAATATAATAGCAAAATACATTTGAGATGAGCGCGAGGGCTTTAAAAACTCGCTAATGATGACCAAAATGAGCCTCTGTTTGATAATGATGCAGTAGCTAGGAGCTATATACATACCCAAGACTCAAGACTGATGATGCCCACTCACAATTAACAATAATAATAAACGTATAAGTTAGTAGGCTGCTAACAAAACAGTAGCACGTTTTAAAAACTATCCCGCGTAAAAATATATATATTTTTTTTAGACTCATTATTATTATTCTACATCCTATTCATCACTCAACAGCAACATCAACAATTATTATAATAATAATAATAAATATACACTAACAATAAATAATTATCATAATAATAATGAGACATTGCTTTAAATTATCTAACAATAAACATCTTCAGCTCAATTAATAATAAAAATATGTTATTATAAAGCCAATGAGATGATTAATGGACCCATTGGCTATTTTTTACTTTTTCATTTGACATATGAATAGAATATATATATATTGGGATTACGATGAATAGAGAAAAAAGAGAAAGCTGCAGATTATTATCAGCATCATATGATTCTTGTAATGAGGTTAATGATTATTTATCACAAGGAGTCATGCTGAAAAATTATATATTAATTGTATTTTGTACTTTTTTTTTTTTTAATTAATTAATTAAATGTGACAGTTATTAGGCAATATATGTTTGGATTATTCTCTTGCAGGAGGTCTCTGTAATCTATATATATATATATATATGAACAGTAGTTGTAGAATATATGGTGACCACCTAATTAGATACACGAATCATATTATACCCTGATGTGACGTCAGTCTATCCTATTAACAGGTTAACTCAATCTGCATTTCATTGATATGCATTTCAATTACAGTATTGTGATATTATTAATTTATCGATCCCTAATTCGGTATGAAGACAATTAGACTAATTGTCTCTACTTGATTTCAATGTATATATTTATTGTTACTATTACTATTATTATTAATATATATTGTACATGATTAAAACAGAGGAGAGAGAAGCATTGATAATATTATCATGTCACAGTATGACTTATGTGCATGAAATAATAATATTAATTTATAGTCCTGTTCAAATCGAATTACTATTTAATTAATTGCTAATGATAATTTATTTATTTATGTTTTTCTTTTTTTTTTTTCGTAAGCTATGATGATATAAATAGTAGTTTGTTTAGCTGAACCAATAAGACATGTTTTGTTGGATAAAATATTTAGCATAATCAATTTAAAGTCAGATAAAGTGAGTGGAAGCGAAAAAGTTTGAATGATTCGCAACTGATTTGCATTTGAAATAAATCCATTTTATTGTATAAAAGTTATTGTCTGTGTGTGTATGTGTGCGTGTGTGTAAAGTATATATTTGACATTCTCACAAGAGAATATGAGGCTTTAGTGGCGATAAAAAGAGATGGAAATATTATAACGTTTGTATATATAGATATATATATATATAATAATATAAACGATGCAATAATATATAAAACACAAATGGTGAGACGATCTGGGAATCGGGATGGTCAACCATTTACGATGGTATAAAAAAGGCAACCTCGGCAGCAACACGATTCTCGGGGCTACTGGCTTACACTTGGACTGGGCCCATGTAGCTCTCTCTAAATTTATCTGTATAATGGACGATATACCCCAAGGGATGGTACCATCTGGAAGTATCCCTTCATCCAGCCACGTGTGCCATACAAATTGAATTCTTACAAGTTTCAATGATATGGTAATGTAAGGACAACTTGCCGACCGGACACTTGCTTCGCGGACGGGTGTTTCCTTCTATTCTATTCTATATCCTTACACGTTCGCTTACACCCTCGTGTCTAATTTTTTTTGGTAACCTTCGACAGAACTTTTTTCCTTATTTTTATTCACTTTTTTCGTTTACCTCATTCTTGAAAAATGTAAGACAACTTTTATCAAGCGTGACACCATAAATTTGACTACTATGATTTTTAAAATAATTTACTTAATTTTTTGCTTTATTTCATTTATTTGATTGTCATGGTAAATTTCATTGATTTGGTTTTGGAAACCTTGACCTATGAGTAAATTCAATGACAATTAATTGTGAGTCATTCTGTTTATTATTGAGTGCCATATTTAGTCAAGTCGACGATTTTTGAGTTGAATGAATTTTAGATAGAGATTTGGGATACCCAGGAATGAGCAACTGCAGTTAAGAGAAAATTATCGACTGAGCGGATGAACAGGAAATTTCCTGTCATTCCATCAGCTAGTAAGTTTCTTAACCCAGACAGCATTTCGTCCGCAAGTTGACGTAGACTTGCAGCTGGAATTTGACGTCAACATTCTTGTAGCTTGTTGGCGTAAGCAACAATTGATGGCATCTTGTTGTCGAGTAATGCAATTGGGCGAATAAGCAGTCACCTTCAACTTGACGGAAACTTTCTCTGTCAAGTTGCCTTCATATTGCGGCCTAACATTGTCGTTAACTGGGAAAGTTGAACCGAATTTGTAGGCAATAGTTGGATAGTAAAATGTTACCCTCAACTTGACAGCACATTGACTGAAAGTGTTTCTCCGTAACTTAGTTACAGAAAAATTGTAATTATCTGGGTACAATAAACATCAGACGGATGGTAAGCTATCGGTGTCGGAAAAGGTCAAAGCCTTAAATTTATAAAACAAAAATTCTTACTCTAATAGCCAAGTTGATGGTAAATTGGTGTCATTTACTGCCACGATTTGAATGCAACTAACTGCAGGTGTCAAACATCATCTCTCTGACAAGAGACTTTTGCTATCAGGGCAAGATAACGGAACTGAAAAATCATTGAGAATAATTAAAAGTAACGAGATTAAGTAGAACACGAGCTAAAAAAATTGCTGGCCTTGAAAATGTCAAAAAAAAAAAAAAACATACGCGCGCTTTTGATTATTTTTTATTAATTATTCTGAAACAAGTGCCAATCATTAATAAATTTAATTGATGATATCGCACGTGCATACGGAATATTGAATCGTAGATATAATGAGACTGACCTTGCAATTATATTGCGTTTCAATATTTAGATAAATTAAAAATGATTTAATATTTGCTGTTTACTTAATTATTTTTTTCCTTATACACGATAAACTAATCGGAAAAAAGAGTATATAAGAAGACGTCAGTTACATTTTGCATCTAAAAGATAAACATACTTACTGCTATTGAACACTGATAGCAATTGATCTCTTTCTCAATAAGTTTCAGTCAATGGAGAAAAACGTTAGAGAAATCTCATTGAGTATAGGCGATTGAAATCAGAATTATTAGTACTTAATTAAAATTTTTGAATTAATTGTACATTTTTGTTGTTAATTATAATAATATTATTGTGAAAAATGGCAATGATCACAAAATACTGGGTTCTGGACAGTTTAATTTTAGTATTTGGATTTATAGTGATTGCATATTTATACATGACACGAAAATTCAAGTATTGGAAAAAACGTGGAGTGGCTGAAATAGAACCTACTGCGTTTATTGGAAACTTCGGCGACTGTTTGACGGCTAAAAAAAGTGCCGGTGACTGGTTAAAAGATATGTATAACTGGAGCGCTGGTTTGCCTTACATGGGTTTTTATGTTTTTGACAGACCCTGTTTGCTATTACGCGATCCTTCACTGATTAAGCAAATACTCGTAAAAGATTTCAACTACTTTAACAACAGATTCGTTAGCGCAAGTCCCCACGACCGTATTGGCGACGCAAATTTATTTTTGATTAAAAATCCACAATGGAAAATAGTGAGAACTAAACTTACGCCGATTTATACTTCGGGAAGACTAAAGAAGATGTTTGAATTAATGGATGACGTTGGCGACGATTTGATTACGCTTATGGAGTCACTCGAGTTGGAAGGTAATTACTTATAAATTGTATACTTTTTTAAGTTTTAATAATTTAAAATGTTGTAGGCAGTGGAAAACAATTGGAACTAAAAGAATTATGTGCAAGATTTACTACGGAGTTGATTGCATCAACGGCATTTGGTATTCGAGCAAATTGTCTCCATAATTCGAAGGCAGAATTTCGAGAAAAAGGGCGAAAAATATTTGAACCTGGACTATGGCGTAATTTTGAAGTTACATCGCTATTTTTTGCACCACAATTAGTAACATCTCTGGGGCTTAAATTCGTACCAGATGACAGTGCTAAATTTCTACGCACCACGTTGTGGGATGTTATCAATGAAAGAGAGCGATTGGGTTCCAAGAGAGGGGATTTGATTGATTTGTTGATCGAATTGCGAAACAACAAAACTGAAATATTCAATAATGAATTTGGTAATTTTCCGTTAAATTATAATTGACATGATTATTTGCCTATATGACGATGTTAAGTAACATTGATTATAATTTTACTGTTAAAGATTTTGATGGTGATAATTTGTTGGCTCAAGCTATTGTATTTTTCAACGCTGGTTTCGAAACGTCCTCTTCAGCATTGAGCTTCACGTTGTATGAAATCGCACTGCAGCCAGAAATTCAGGATCGATTGCGCGCCGAAATCATGAAGGGACTTGAAGAGACAGATGGAAAAGTCACTTATGATTTGGTATGCTTTTTTTATTTTATCAGTCTTCGAATGGTTGTAAAAATGTATGTGGATAATTTTAGGCGACAAGTTTGCCTTATCTGGATATGGTTATCTCCGAAACACTGCGGAAGTATCCTACTCTACCTGTATTAGATCGCGTGGCCAACGACAACTACCGAATTCCCAATTCAAATCTCGTTCTAGAAAAGGGGACACCAGTAATGATACCCGTGAGTGGTTTGCAGTACGATCCTGAGTATTTTCCTAATCCTGATAAATACGATCCCGAGCGTTTCTCAGAGACCAATAAAAAAACAATTAAACCAAGTACTTACTTACCTTTTGGAGAAGGTCCACATAATTGCATAGGTAATTCATTTCATAAAATATTTAGTGCTCGTCAAAAATAATTATTAATTTGATTCTAGGTATGCGCATTGGATTACTCCAAGTAAAAGTCGGTCTGCTAAAATTACTACCTAGATATGAATTTACTCCATGTGAAAAAACTTCAATACCCATGCGACTGAGTCCAAAATCTTTATTCGCAGTAGCCGACGGCGGTGTATTTTTAAATGTTAATAAAATTTGATATCTCAATTGTCACTTTTTAAAATTAATAAAATTTACTATTTAACTATCCAACCGACTCCAACTAGGAATAATATCACTCTTATCCCCGTCGTTCAGTTATTATTTCAATTTTTTCTGATACTATTATTCAGACGCACACAGTAAAAAATATTGTGTATCTGTGTTAAAAACGGTCCGTGTTAAATTTTTTGTGTTGATTATTTTGTGTCAGATCAACACAATTCTTTGTGTTACTTTAAAATTTTTAATCGATTTACTATTCAACACTTTAAAAGTGTTAGCTCGTATGAAAATCGATATTATCAACATTTATTAAGTGTTACTTTAACATCAACACAAAAAAAGTGTTGAAGCGACCGTTAAATTGTGTTAAAAAAAATGTCTTCCTTCTATTAACGCGGGAAGCACCATTAAGCATAAGTTCTGCTTGGTTAGTTATTATTTTTGTGACATTGATTTTATTTATTTTCAATTGGGCATAAAAAAATTAAGTTGACAAAGTTCACGATTCGTATAGTTAAAAAAAAAAAATATTTAAAAAATTGCATCTGTTGCTTTTTTACTTTTCTACATGTGCATATTTTTATTTCTTTAGTTTTTTTTTCGTAATTGATTTTTTGATAAAAAAATTCGAAAATTGTTAAATGTCTGCTAACTTTAGGATCATGTTGACTATCACAAAATAGTTCAATGTTAACTAATTATTTTTGAAACTTTTGATAACCTCAAAATAATTTATGGTACAAAAATAAAATGTGCAAGTTAACATTTTTTTTGTGTCGCCATTAACATTTAAAGTGTTGAAGTTACTTCTCATATAACTCGAATTTTGTGTTGAAATTTTAACACAAATTTTTGTGTTGAAATTCAACACAAATAGTCTGTGTTGAAAAATAACACAAATGTTGTGTGGACCGTTTCTAACACACAGATTGTGTTGATTTTAACACAATATTCTTTACTGTGCAAGTCGAATGATTTATCGTCAAAAGTTATGCATCGTAAAGTAAATTAATCAATTGCATAATCACTGTACTGAGTAATTCATGTAAATTTTAAGCCATAAAAATAGCAAATATAAAAACTCTTATTATAAACACCACAACAAAATTTTCCGTCAACATACGGATAGTAAACAATTTTTTATACGTCAACATAATATTTGTCGTGGCAATAAAATCGTTGATTTAAGTCACAGTATTTTTGTCTATTGAAAATTAGTGTTACTTGCACTTGAAATATGGGTATTCGATTATTTTAAATGAAACTTAAATTGTTTAAATATTTATATAAGTATGAATTTTCCCTATTGTTAAGGAACTTAATACCGCTGCGAATTAGTTCTAAGATCAAATTTTTGAATATAAGGTACTGGCGGGTAATAAGGCCTAGCTAAGGGAGATTTCGAATAGAATCGAAAATATTGCATTTGATTATCGAAATGTATCATTAATCTTTATTTCAATACATAAACCGTAAAAAATAATGAAGTACTAGTAATTTATACTACAAATAAACAAAAAATTAAACTTTTACAAAAACCATACGAATAGGCCTTATTTTACTACAGTAGGGTAATAAGGCCTACGGGTTAAACAAACTGGAATAGTTTAATTATACTTAATAAAATTGGTATTAGAGATTAATAATCACTTAAATTTAGCAACAATACTTTTTTAGAGACAGAAGACTAAATTGTTTTGTTCAATAGCACTTAAAACTATCAGTTTCCTTTTCAAGAGTCAGAAGACTAGATTGTTTTTTATAATTTCTTCTGCACTACGACATCATATGATGGATCATAAAATATAGAAGACAGGTAACGTGGTATGGAAACTATAAACTTGTCGTCACATCTCTATGCAAGACCCTTCTACTAGAGTAGCCTTTAGCGAAGGCGGTTATTTTAAATATCATTTCTGTCACTTAGGCCTTATTACCTGACAGGCCTTATTACCCACGGGTACCTTATATTATTGTCACTTTGCATTTAAAACAATCGAAATCTCAATCGTCAAAAATCTTTTTGTTTATTCAACATTAGACATTTTATTATTTACATCATCATTTAAATAACAGACTTTAATTTGATCTTTTATAGAGAATAATTATAAAGAAAGATAATAATATATATAAGAGATAAAAACAATTATCGTTATTATGTCCCATATATTTTAAATTGTATATATTCATAAATTAGAAATAACGGCTTTGATAAATTACGATACTAAAAATTATTTAAGGTACCCGCGGGTAATAAGGCCTGTCGGGTAATATGGCCTAAGTGACAGAAATGATATTTAAAATAACCACCTCCGCTAAAGGCTACTCTAGTAGAAGGGTCTTGCATATAGATATTATGACAAGTTTATAGAGTCTCGATACCACGTTCCCTGTCTTCTATATTTTATGATCCATTATATGATGTCGTAGCGCAGAAGAAATTATAAAAAACAATCTAGTCTTCTGACTCTTGAAAAGGAAACTGATAGTTTTAAGTGCTGCTGAACAAAACAATCTAGTCTTCTGTCTTTAAAAAAGTATTGTTGCTAAATTTAAGTGATGATTAATCTCTAATACCAATTTTATTAAGCATAATTAAACTATTCCAGTTTGTTTAACCCGTAGGCCTTATTACCCTACTGTAGTAAAATAAGGCCTATTCGTATGGTTTTTGTAAAAGTTTAATTTTTTGTTTGTTTGTGGTATAAATTACTAGTACTTCTTTGTATTTTATGGCTGATGTATTGAAATAAAAATTTATGATACATTTCGATAATTAAATGCATTATTTTCGATTATATTCGAAATCTCCCTTAGCTAGGCCTTATTACCCGCCAGTACCTTATTTATTGGATATAATAAGCCTTTACATTGTTTGCTGTGATACTGATACAGTTTTTTCACCTTCGACAGCTCAATTTTTCCATCCTTGGAATTTCCCAGATTAATGAACCGAATATTTTAAACATAATTAAGTTTTTCTCTTTTTTATAAGACATTTTATTAGACGGTAATTCTATTGGTGGGAATTTTAATTAGGGAATTTAATGTCTGGGAAGTTAGAGCCAATCGACAATAAAAATATGTAATTTTATACTGTACTTTATAATTGGTAATAAAATAATTACATACCTCCCGAAAAATTGAAAAAAATCAATAAATAAATAGCACAGATTAAAACTGAAATGGTAACAAAAGTTTTATGTAATCTAGTAAAGAAATATATGATTATAGTAAACGTTTAATTTTTTTTTCGCGAAATGGTAATAGGCTTACTGACGGTGTCAACACTTTTGTCAGGACGACATTACTTAATATTTGATTGAATATATATAGTCAAGTATATATTATAAATATTCCATTAAAAATTTTGAATTCATTGTTTATTTTTGTTGTTAAATACAATAATTATACTGTGAAATATGGCCATGATCACAAATTACTGGGTTCTGGACTTTTTGATTTTAGTATTTGGATTTATAGTGGTTGCATATTTATATATGACCCGAAAATTCAAGTACTGGAAAAAACGTGGAGTAGCTGAAATAGGACCCACTGCGTTTATTGGAAACTTCGGTGACTGTTTGACGGCTAAAAAATGTGCCGGTGACTGGTTAAAAGATATGTATAACTGGAGCGCTGGTTTGCCTTACATGGGTTTTTATATTTTTGACAGACCCTGTTTGCTATTACGCGATCCTTCACTGATTAAGCAAATACTCGTAAAAGATTTCAATTACTTTAACAACAGATTTGTTAGCGCAAGTCCTCATGACCGTATCGGTGACGCAAATTTATTTATGATTAAAAATCCACAATGGAAAATAGTGAGAACTAAACTTACGCCGATTTATACTTCGGGAAGACTGAAGAAGATGTTTGAATTGATGGATGATGTTGGCGACGATTTGATTACGCTTATGGAGTCACTCGAGTTGGAAGGTAATTACTTATAAATTGTATACTTTTTTAAGTTTTAATAATTCGAAATGTTATAGGCACTGGAAAACAGTTGGAATTGAAAGAAATATGTGCGAGATTTACGACAGATATGATTGCAACAACAGCGTTTGGTATTCGAGCGAATTGTCTCAATAAACCGGAAGCAGACTTTCGAGTAAAAGGGCGGAAAATATTTGAGCCTTCACTGTGGCGTAATTTTGTCTTAACATCGTTATTTTTTGCACCACAATTAGTAACCTCTCTGAGGCTTGAACTCTTACCACATGACAGTGCTAGATTTCTGCGTAACACATTGTGGGATGTTATCAATGAAAGAGAGCGATTAGGTGTCAATAGAGGGGATTTGATTGATTTGTTGATTGAATTGAGAAAAAACCAAACAAAAGTATTCAATAATGAATTTGGTAATTTTTCGATAGATTAAAATTGAAATGATTAATCGCCTATGAGGGTGTCAATTAACATTGATAATGACTTTATTGCTACAGATTTTGATGGTGATAATTTGTTGGCTCAAGCTGTCATATTTTTCAACGCCGGTTTCGAAACATCCTCGTCAGCATTGAGCTTCACGTTGTATGAAATCGCACTGCAGCCAGAAATTCAGGATCGATTGCGCGCCGAAATCATGAAGGGGCTTGAAGAGACAGATGGAAAAGTCACTTATGATTTGGTACGCGATTTTTATTTTATCATTCACCGAATGATTATCAAAATGTATGTGTATAATTTTAGGCGACAAGTTTGCCTTATCTGGATATGGTTATCTCCGAAACACTGCGGAAGTATCCTACTCTACCTGTATTAGATCGCGTGGCCAACGACAACTACCGAATTCCCAATTCAAATCTCGTTCTAGAAAAGGGGACACCAGTAATGATACCCGTGAGTGGTTTGCAGTACGATCCTGAGTACTTCCCTAATCCTGATAAATACGATCCCGAGCGTTTCTCAGAGACCAATAAAAAAACAATTAAACCAAGTACTAACTTACCTTTTGGAGAGGGTCCACATAATTGCATAGGTAATGTATTTAATAAAATATTTAGTGCTCGTCAAAAATAATTATCACTTTGATTCTAGGCATGCGCATTGGATTACTCCAAGTAAAAGTCGGTCTGCTAAAATTACTACCTAGATATGAATTTACTCCATGTAAAAAAACTTCAATACCCATGCGACTGAGTCCAAAATCTTTATTAACAGTAGCTGACGGCGGTGTGTTTTTAAATGTTAATAAATTTTGATATCTCAATTATCACTTTTTACAATTAATAAAATTTACTACTCATCTATCCAACCGACTCCAACTAGAAATAATATTACTCTTATCCCCGTCGTTCAGTTATTACTCCAATTTTTTCTGATACTATTAATCAGACGCAAGTCTAATGATCAATCGTCAAAAGTTAAATATCGTAAAGTAAATTAATCAATTGCATAATCACTGTACTGAATAATTCATATAAGCTGCAAGACAGAAAAATGGAAAATATAAAAACTCTTATTATAAACACCACAACAATTGTCACTTTTAAAAATTAATAAAATTTACTATTCATCTGACTTTAACTGCAAAAAATATTATTTTTAATCCCCATCGTTCAGTCACTACTTCAATTTATTTAAAATTTTGGCTGCGCCTCGGCTTTCATATCACATCCGCCAGGAAATTTAACTTTCTGGCCTAGTGTCGTAATATACTATATTTGAGAAAAATTGATGAGTGTGAATGTAGCAGACATCAGACAAATTTAAAATTATAAATAAATAGAGTAAATAATTAAAAAAATAATACTTATAAAAAATGCACTTATTAATTCTAAAATTTTTTAAATGCGCATTTTTTTTAAATTTAATTTTATTAATTATTTACTCTATTTATTTATAATTTTAAATTTGTCTGATAACTGCTACATTCGAACTCATAAAAAAATGATTACATTTAACTAGACACAAAAGTGTCGTACAAATATTTGACACTTTAACGGGTGCAAAACGAGTACTCGCGACGTCATAAAAAATTTTACGAATGGCGGTAAAATTAAAATGATTTAAGATCAATCAATTTTTTTTTCCCCTCCGGGCGGAAAGCGTCAACTTTCGTTCCGCTGCGTAAAACAAAGTTGCCGCTTTCCGCCTCCGTCGAGGAGACAAATATTATACACACCTTGGGCAGTAAATAAGAAAGCCCCAGATCACATGTTTGGCAGTCTCGGCTAATGCAATTACATATGATCTGAGACATTTCTTACTTTATTGCCCAAGGTGTGTAATATACTGTTTTACCGCTACTCGTAAAATTTTTTATGACGTCACGAGTACCCATTTGGACCAGTAAAAATGTCAAATACTTGTACGATACTGTAATAAGTCTAATTAAAATTAATTACACAGATAATGGGTTATTGCCACATAAATAATTAATTAAGGTGTATTTATAGTCAAGTAATATGATTTATATAGTTGAGTTTATATTAAAAATATTCCATTATAATTTTTGAATTAATTGTTCATTTTTGGTGTTAATTATAACAATTATACTGTGAAATATGGCCATGATCACAAAATACTGGGTTCTGGACATTTTGATTTTAATATTTGGATTTATAGTGGTTGCATATTTATATATGACACGAAAATTCAAGTACTGGAAAAAACGTGGAGTAGCTGAAATAGAACCCACTGCGTTTATTGGAAACTTCGGCAGCTGTTTGATGGTTAAACAAAGTGCTGGTGACTGGTTTAAAGATATGTATAACTGGAGCGCTGGTTTGCCTTACATGGGTTTTTATATTTTTGACAGACCCTGTTTGCTATTACGCGATCCTTCACTGATTAAGCAAATACTCGTAAAAGATTTCAATTACTTTAACAACAGATTCGTTAGCGCAAGTCCCCACGACCGTCTTGGTGACGCGAATTTATTTTTGATTAAAAATCCACAATGGAAAATGGTAAGAAATAAACTTACGCCGATTTATACTTCGGGAAAACTAAAACAGATGTTTGAATTGATGAATGCTGTTGGTGACGATTTGATTACGCTTATGAAGTCACTCGAGTTGGAAGGTAATTACTTATAAATTGTATACTTTTTTAAGTTTTAATAATTCAAAATGTTATAGGCACTGGAAAACAGTTGGAATTGAAAGAACTATGTGCACGATTTACGACGGATATGATTGCAACAACAGCGTTTGGTATTAGAGCAAATTGTCTCAATAATCCGGAAGCAGACTTTCGAGTAAAAGGGCGGAAAATATTTGAGCCATCACTGTGGCGTAATTTTGAAATCCTGTCACTATTTTTTGCACCACAGTTAGTAGCGTTACTGGGGCTTAAGTTCGCACCAGATGACAGTGCTGAATTTCTGCGCACCGCATTTTGGGATGTTATCAATGAAAGAGAGCGTTCGGGTTTCAAGAGAGGGGATTTGATTGATTCGTTGATCGAATTGCGAAAAAACCAAACTAAAGTATTCAATAATGAATTTGGTAATTTTTCGATAGATTAAAATTGAAATGATTAATCACCTATGAGGGTGTCAATTAACATTGATAATAACTTTATTGCTACAGATTTTGATGGTGATAATTTGTTGGCTCAAGCTGTCATATTTTTCAACGCCGGTTTCGAAACATCCTCGTCAGCATTGAGCTTCACGTTGTATGAAATCGCACTGCAGCCAGAAATTCAGGATCGATTGCGCGCCGAAATCATGAAGGGGCTTGAAGAGACAGATGGAAAAGTCACTTATGATTTGGTATGCTTTTTTTATTTTATCAGTCTTCGAATGGTTGTAAAAATGTGTGTGTAAAATTTCAGGCGACAAGTTTGCCTTATCTGGATATGGTTATCTTCGAAACACTGCGGAAGCGTCCTAATCTACCTGTATTAGATCGCGTTCCTAACGTAAACTACAAAATTCCCAATTCAAATCTCGTTCTAGAGAAGGGGACACCAGTCATGATACCCGTGAGCGGTTTGCAGTACGATCCTGAGTATTTTCCTAATCCTGATAAATACGATCCTGAGCGCTTTTCAGAGACCAATAAAAAAACAATTAAACCAAGTACTTACTTACCTTTTGGAGAAGGTCCACATAATTGCATAGGTAATTTATTTCATAAAATATTTAGTGCTCGTCAAAAATAATTATTAATTTGATTCTAGGCATGCGCATTGGATTACTTCAAGTAAAACTTGGTCTGCTAAAATTACTACCTAGATATGAGTTTACTCCATGTGAAAAAACTTTAATACCCATGCGACAGAATCCAAAATCTATATTTACAATACCTGACGGCGGGTTATTTTTGAACGTCAAAAAAATACAATAACTAAATCATAAATTTCAGAAACAAATAAAGATAATAACTCAACTTTATTAAACAGACACCCACCAAAAAAAAAAAAAAAATTTTTAATCCTCATGGTATCATTGTCGCCATAACTATAATTTAATTACATCAAAATATAATTAATTTCTGTCCTAGTCTGATGATTTAATAATGAAAATTGAATGAGGTGAAGTAACTTTATTAAATTAATAACGGCTGAGTAACTCATAAATATTATCTCCATTCGCCGGTAAACATCTCCCTCACTATACTCGACAGATATTTTGGAACTAATTTGCATATCAACCCAAGCGATATCTTAGATACCTTTTAGCATATTTAATTATTTACTTGCAATTATGCTTCTACATGCAGACATATCAAACACTACATACTTTCTACATCAACGTCTTCAGTAGCGAACCTTTTAACTTTTTTTTTATTTTACAAAGGCAAAATTTCTGTTAATCCTAAAAAAAAATTAATCAATTTTCTAATTTAAATATTAAATTAAATTAATTAAGAAAAAAAAACCAAAGCATTCATTCGGTCATGGACACGTAAATTACTGCACGTAAAACACAAACAATTTAATTATATATTCATATATTATATGATTAATTTTATACATTGATAATATTAATAAATATTTCATTACCACATTTATTTATTATAAATTTAATTATCAATCAATTGATAATTTAAATGTTTTACTGTTAACCTTTTAATTAATTATGATAATTATTTCTTAACAATTAATATTTAATAATTGTCGCTCGCCAGCGAGCAAACAAGTTGTTTAATTACTTTATAATAATAATAATAATAATAATAATAATAATAATAATAATAATAATAATAATAATAATAATAATAATAATAATAATAATAATAATAATAATAATAATAATAATAATAATAATAATAATAATAATAATAATAAATAATAATAATAATAATAATAATAATAAAAATAATAAATCAATATTCATATCCATTAGTGCGTTTGTTTTTTATTAATATTTTTTAATTATAATAATTAATAATATAATTTACTTAATCATTACCATTAATATATATTACCTTTAAATATTCACGAATAATAATATATTTAAATTGATTAATTAATAATTATTGATATCCCGCTCGTCAATAACGAGTCTAGACTACAATTATTTACATATTTAATTGTAATCTTAATTTATTTAATTTTTTTTTTTTATATTAAATTCAAAACAATAATTATGTTTTTTAATTTTTGTTTCTTAGAAATAAAAAAAAAATAAATAAATACTCGTGTCACAATTTTTTTTTTTTAATTACTCGGTAAAGATTTTAGTATTTTATTATTTTTACATTACAACGCAGATCATTTACTTGGCAATATTACACTTTTAGTAATTATGTAAATAGATTATTTAATTGGCTTTTACTTATTTATTTATTATTATAAATAATAATTTAGTACCAGTTTAAATTTAATTGAAGAGGAAGATAAATAAATAATGAGAGATAGATCAGGCACAGATAGTGTTATTAGTGTTATTATAAATAGTTTGTTATTGTATAGTTTAGTTACTTTAGATCCTCACTCGTTATATATTTTAATTATCTATATAATTAACGAGTGATTTGGTCTAGGCCCGGTTAGTAAAGTTAATATGCATATGTTACTTTGTTCGTTTTGAAGTAAATTGAAAAAATTGGTCGTCAAGTTTGATATTTATTTATTTTTATTCTATTAAATTACTAATTTTTTTTTTTTTTTAATTATTTAAATTAATATGCAGTGGTAACAAAAAATAGAAATGAAAAATCGGCAAATTAACTATTTATTTAAATTTAAAAAATGCCCAATACATGGGATTTTATTGACAAATAATTATTAATAATAATAATAATAATATGTAGTAGTAATAAACAATAAGACTAGAGTTGAACAATACATGCGTTTAAATATCGCCGTATAGAAACACTGATGGAGTATAAAAATATAAACATCTAAAAATCAAATTGTGATAATAATTATTTATTTTAAAATAATAATAATAATAATAATAATAATAATAATAATAATAATAATAATAATAATAATAATAATAATAATAATAAATGTTTCTTTGCTTATTATTTTAAAAATAATAAATTTACAACTTATTTTATAAAATCATTTAAATAATAATAATAATAATAAAATTAATATTAATTATGATTAAAATAATAATAATTAAATAAAACTAAAATAAAAGTTTTTTTAAACACTAAATACTTATCGAAAAGACAATATAGGTTATTTTTATTAATGATACTGAAGTTAGCCGATGTCTGATAATTTTTGGATTTTTTTAAAAGCTATAAATTACAAAAAAAAAAATATCTGAAAAAATTGCACCTATGGTTTTTAAAATTTTCTACATGTGCATATTTTAGTTTTTTTTTTTTTGTCGAGATTTGTTAAAAAAAAAAATCCGAATATTATCTGTTAATTTCAGGACCATTTTTTTAATGATACTGAAGTTAGCCGATGTCTGATAATTTTTGGATTTTTTTAAAAGCTATAAATTACAAAAAAAAAAATATCTGAAAAAATTGCACCTATGGTTTTTAAAATTTTCTACATGTGCATATTTTAGTTTTTTTTTTTTGTCGAGATTTGTTGAAAAAAAAAAAAATCCGAATATTATCTGTTAATTTCCGGACCATTTTTTAATGATACTGAAGTTAGCCGATGTCTGATAATTTTTGGATTTTTTTAAAAGCTATAAATTACAAAAAAAAAAAATATCTGAAAAAATTGCACCTATGGTTTTTTAAATTCTCTACATGTGTATATTTTTAGTTTTTTTTTTTTGTCGAGATTTGTAAAAAAAAAAAATCCGAATATTATCTGTTAATTTCAGGATCATTTTTTAATGATACTGAAGTTAGCCGATGTCTGATAATTTTTGGATTTTTCTAAAATCTATAAATTACAAGAAAAAAATTATTTGAAAAAATTGCACCTATGGTTTTTTAAATTTTCTACATGTGCATATTTTTAGTTTTTTTTTTTGTCATCGATTCGTTAAAAAAAAAAAACCCGAAAATTATCTGTTAATTTCAGGATCATTTTTCATTAATATAGTTAATTATTTATGTTTAATATATATCTTCTCTTTACGCATTTTTACTTTTGATTAACCAACTATACATAAAAACATTTACATGGAATAAAATAATGATAATTACAATAATAGTTACAATTATTAGTTCATTTAAACAAACGTGCTCAGGATAAATTCATTATAATTATTATTATTATTTTTCGTTACACATTGCACCGTCATTTTTTTAATTCAGTAAACAATACTGCGATTGAGAAGCACACATTTATTTTTTTTTCCTTTTTTTTTTTTTTTTAATTATTATTATTAGAGTATATTTATATTTATATATTTTTTTTTATTAATTATCTGTTTGCCTATCTAGCTACTGCTTTAATCGATACATTGAGATAATGGATGTTATTATTATTATTATTTTTATTATATATGTTTTTTTTATGGCGATTTGGATTTTTTTTAAACTTAAATAATAATATTTTAATATTTATAATGACGATCGTGTAAGATCGGACTACGATAAACAATAAATAAAATCTACAGCACTAACATCTCGCATTCGCGATTTCTAATTTTAAACATTTACTCCAATTGTTACACAAGACAATTTTTTTTTTTTTTTAAATATTCCCAAAGAAAAAATAATAAAATTAATTATTCAGTACATATTTATTATTATCATATTTATTTGACTGAAGAGTAAATCAGCTACTGATGGATTATATATATTTTTAATAAATAATAACATTTATTTATTTTTTCTTTGCTTACGTTTATTAAAATTTATACTCTTTATTTAAATAGCCCGCGATTAAATACTCCAGTAAATTTAATTTTGAATTTAAAAATAAAACAAAATGTTGTTTAGTCAAAGTGTTTTAAATTAAAGCCACTGGTACTGGAAAAAAGGAGAGAGAGAAAGAGAGAGAAGACTTGTCTTGAATAATTTTGATTAATAAAATATTTGGAATAGCAAAATAATAAAATAATGGAAGCATTCCAATGATATTTGCTTCTACCCGTAAATTTACCGTTGGTTTAATAAATTAAAAATAATAGAGGACACTTTGATGCCGCGATGAGAGAAGGAGAGACATTAATGGAGAGGATGAATAATAAAGTTTTTTAAATTTGACCGGTGCAGCAGGACGAGTGCTGGGACCACCACTCAGTGAAATTCTGTAACCTCGCGGTTTTGTTTCTATCGAGCGCAACTACGTATCACTTGACCTCTTCGTGAGTCGGGGAGTGTAACTGATGTGACGTTGGACCAGCAATGTCACCGTGTCGTTTAGGACGAAAGCTCGCGGTCAGAGACGAGATCCAGCTGGGCGACTGCTGGTTGGAGTTCTCGTTTAAGGACCCGCTGTTGCTTCTAGTGCCGTCGATACTCATACCCGATTTGAATCTCGAGAAGAGACTGGGGGAAGATTTCTTGGTGGTAGACGGGGACGCGAACACGAAAGCCTTCTTGGTGGTCTTGGCGCACTCTTTGTAGAGCATCGAGTCAAGGCTCCCTGTGTGCTGCATCTCCTCAGACTTTTTATCCTCCAACGATCCCAGAAGCGCAACTTCATTCTGTTTTGTTATTTTCGATATGTCCTCCATGCTCGCGGAGCTTCTGCGTATCTCAACTTTATCAATATCCTCATCGACAATAGAGGAACTGCCGGGATGGACAACAATGTCGGGCTTTGACTTTGTCACAGCTCCCGTTCTGACATTAATCTCACTAAAGTTTAATTTCTTTTGCTCCTTAATGTCCTTTACACTGGATTTGGTAATCGACATTTTCCCTTCTGGATTTGAAAGATTTCTTTTGTGTTTAACAATCGAGCTATCACAGCTGCTGTCATGAGCCGGAAGGACTTCTAAAGACGCAGAGGGTCTTTTTTCTTTAGTAAATACCATTCTCCAGCTTTTAGTTCTCCCATCATGAGATTTACGTGTCTTCGGAAGCGTCATCGCCCGCTTGTCCATACTCGTAAGTGCAACAACTGTACTACCACTACCTCCACCTCCACCTCCACCGCTATTACTTGAGTCTTTGGTGCTTTTAGTCAAATTACAACGTTTACAAATTAACATAGAACTACTATTTGAAGATCCACCACCACCTCTACCAACACCAGCACCAACACTACTGCTGACAACAGAGTTGCTTTTGCTAAGTGTCTTAGTTACAACATGATGATGATGATGCTTGGACTTGGTCATTGGTGGATCCTTAGAGTCGAAGCTAATACTCAGACGATCTGTTAGATTACGCAGTCTTGACAAAAGTGACTTGTGATGATTATTTGACGAAGATGATTTTTCATCACAACAGCAATGTAAATTAGCATCTGTCATTACAACTAATTCTTTACGATTTATTTTACCACTACTACTACAACTAGTATTGTTATCGTCGACGTCAACGCTCATACGTTTATTAGATTTATTATATTTTTCTAAAATGCTACTCTCCACAAAACCGTTTCCATTTTCTTCAGACAATTTACTGTCATCTTTATTAATACGCGCCTCAATACACAATATTTCATCCCTTTCAAACTCCTCGAGTATTCTCGTGTCTTCGCCTGATCTGGCGCTTACTGGGGAACTCATATCGCTGCTGAGATTCTCGCCGCGGCTCTTTCTACGCTCGCGTTCGTGATCCCTCACGGCTTTTGCCAGATCATGGTTGTGATAATCCAGTGAGGATTTGTCCCTACTGCCCTTCCTGCTTCCGGGATAACTTTTACGACCTGTCGAGGAAGGCGCGACGTTTCCCTCGGTTGATATTTTGAACTTAAGCGTTTTTTCGCTTATTTCCACCTCAGTGGCAGTCTCCGGATCCGAGCTCTCGATATTTTCTAACTCTTCGAGCATCTGGTTGTCCGCTTCGTCTTCGATTGAACGGGAGCGCGATCTTATCGTACCTGCGGAACGCTTAGACCGCATGCTGTGAGAGGAAGTCGACTTTATTACGCTGGACGATCCGGTGTGAGATGAGGACATCGTTGACTCGCCGAGGTCGACGATACTTTTACGGTGGTGGCGCTCGTCTTTGGCAGCTTCATTAAGACGCCGGTAGTAGTCCAGAGCATATTTTACCGGTGACACTATTAGCTCCTGAAAAACGACGGGATATTTTATTAATAAATACTTTCATTGAAATTTATATACTTTAATAATAATACTAATTAATTATTTCTAAATATTTAAAAAATTTTCTCAGATAATAAATTAATTTTTTTTACTACGATAAAACTAATAATTTTTTTTATCAACCCGCGATGAAATAGAGCTTTAAAAAAAAGCTGATAGTGTGTCAATTAAAAATTTTTATTCAAAAGCACAATCACTGAACTTTATTATGATTAAAAAAAATTTTTATTTTTAATTCCGGATTGGTCGCGCCAACTTTTTTACAACTAGAAACTTTCGGTCGAGCTCAGAAAGTTCTTCGCTGATTGTTATTTTTTTGGTTGTTATTTTTTTAGACCCCGAATATGTATGACTGCCATGAAAAAATTCATGATCCTGAAGCTGACAGACAATTGACAATTTTTGAATTTTTTTTTCCACTAATTAATTACAAAAAAAAAAAAAATCTAAAAATATGCACATGTAGAAAATTAAAAAATCTATAAGTGCAATTATTTAAAATATTTTTTTTTGTAATTTATCGTTCTTAAAAAAATCCAAAGATTATTAGACGTCGGCCAAATTCAGTATCATAAAAATTCAAAGTGCGGTAAAGTAAATCCCCTCAAAAAATTTTTCTTAGACTCAAATTTTTTCAAGAGATTTTGGATGACCCAAATTACCCCCTAAAGTCGATTTTGTCCCTGGTCACAGATTAAAATTTTTTTTTTTGACAAAACTTTAATGTTTCAAAAAAAGTTTACAAAAAAAAAAATAGTGATTTAACGATAGATATTTTATAAAATAAAGATTTAGATATTAGATAATATATATAATACCTGAAGTTCAGGAAATAGATCACCAAGAACTTCAAAGAGTGGAAGAAGAACAAGTCCAATAAAGCTGCATTGTGAGGATGGTTTAGTGACTTTATCGCGATCCATAAATGGTGTTACTGGCAGTCCCTCGAGTTTCTCTGCGTCTGATTGTTTAAAGAACTCTTGTAGCAATCGATCGAGCCAGGGCTCTGCCACATCCATTGGCCTTGCCTCGTTACTAATGTCCGCGACTTTTATTAATATCATCGATAACTGAAATCGAAAATTTAATTTATAAATAAAACCCATCGCGCCATGAAAAAATAAAATAATAATAAAAAAAATATCCAGTAAAGTTTAATGACACGATAATATTACCAAGTTAATGTGCGCCCTGTTTTGATAATCGAATTCCTGAACAACGTCCGTGAATTGCCCGAGTATCTCGTTGTGTCTGGCCATATCAGTAGCGAGGATACATCTTATAATACCCTCCCGTACTGTGCGAAACGTCGTGGCGTCAAGAGACGCGAGTATATTGCACTCAGGTGCTTCGAGAACACGGAATGCGACTGAGCAGTGGTGATTCTCTAGCGGCGAGATATCATTGTAACGCAACGCCAGCTCTGTACGTGCATTTATCTGATAGATGTTGTTGTATCCTGGATGGTCGAGGTCGTGACAAATACAGGAAACGATCAGTATCAGGACCTCGAGGTGGCCAATCTTCGAGGGGAGATCCACTGCCCATGCTATCGCGTACATCTGTAGTTAATAATGCACACATTTTATTTTATCTTTACATTATTTTAATTTATTGCTCATCATGTTCTTTTAACAATTTATTTATGTATTACTGTTATTATTATTACTGAGAACGCTAATAGTAATTACTGTAGATTAAGATTAATAGTATTGATTTTACCATTTGCGCGACACAAAAGCAGTGCCTGAAGTTGTGAAATGGCACCTCATTGTAATTATTGTAAACTTCATATAGAAAATTTCTCAATGTCGGTAGGGGAATGTTGAATTTCTGTGGCAACTCCAACTCAACGAACATCGTTTGTAACATCAATAAAAGCTCTTCATCTTCCCACTGTCGGGCGTCAAATGCCGGAGAACGGAGCCATTCACGGACACTTGATGATACTGATACATCACTGAAAATATACACATGCATATAAAACTAATTAATCTCTATTTATGTACTTGGAAGCTTATGCTAATTAAAGTTACTAAATAAATTTTACTGGCTGAAAAAAAAGTGGTAATGCCTCCCATCGTAAGGAGAGTCGATAGTCACTTTTGTCCGAGATTTTGTCTTAACGCAAAGTCAAGAACGAGGCTCGATGCATTGCTCTACAATCTAGCAACCTACGTTTTTATTTTTCAAAAATTTGAGTTTGTTCAAGAAAGAAACGAGGACAGAGTTACCATTTTCTGCGCAAGTGCAACAAGGATAGTACTGGTCGTCGACTTGAGTGTGATAGAGAAAAAAGTTTAGACCCTTTTTAACGAAGTAACTATTTCCGTATTTACATTTAAAAGGTTCTCATCTTTTTATGTTAACTTTCCTATCCGAGATGATAATCATTTATATCTCAGGTGACAAAATTTACAAATTTTTACAAAAAAAAAAAATTATGTTATTAATTGAAATTTCTGTTATGTGAAATTAGTATTATCGACAAGTTTTGAACATGTACATCTATTATCTGGCCGAAAGTGTCTGAATTTGGGTCTAATTCCATCAGAATACTAAGAGCTTCCATATAGACTTTCCAGAGACTTTTCCTATCAAGACGACTGATAGGACATATCGTCCCCTTTCTGAGTAAACTTCGTAACTGCATTTTTTTCATGATTAAAATTATGAGTGAAAAACATTCTGTAGTACTGCTATCGCGTAAAAAAAACTTAAAATTTTAATAATTATAATAGAATGTTTGAGAGAGTTTTGAATTTTAATATTTCCATTAACGCACGTGTAACAGAATAGATGTTTTGACCAATTTCTGAACAAAATTATAATTTAGCAGTTACGAGATTTACCCAGAAAGGGGACGATATAAGAAATCCATGTGGGATTTCATGGGAATCCACAGGAATTCATAAAGCAATCCCGGGTCAAAAATAAAACGATCCAGACTCACTTCACCTTATTTTCTTTTGAAGTTATCGATTTGCCGATGATTTTTCGATAAGATCTCGACTTTTTCGTCTTAAATCATGACTAAAGTAAGCCAGTTAAGTCTAAACCAAGGCAAGGTGGTAAACCAAGTTAAAATCAAGATTTATTTTTGACCCGGGAAAGTATGGATTTATCTAAGAATCCATGTAAGCATGGGTATCTAGATTCCCATAGGAAACTAGATACCTGGATTCTCATGCAGAAACTTAATATAGATTTCTTTGTGAGAAATCCATACCGGAATCTGGGTTTCTATGTAAGTAATTTCTGTATAATCCGGGGTGTCTGGATTTCTACGTCTATTGATATAAGTGTATAAATCTATGCTGGATTCCTATTGGAAACTATATGAAAATCCATCCGAGAACGCTAGGCTAGATTCCCATATGGATTTTTTTGATAGGAATACTACTATCTAAATGGTAACTATTACTACCGGTAATAAAAAATATTGATATATAAGAAGCGAACTCTCTAAACATGAATTAGTGGAAAAAGTGAATGTTCACTAATTCAAAGTGCCAATCGTACCACTAATTCTAAAAAGTGGTATGATTGGCACTTTGAATTAGTGAATATTCACTTATTTCACTAATTCATGTTTAGAGAGAATGGTTCATTTATACACAATAAAAAAAAGAATTCTTGACTGGAAGTAAATATTCTTGATTCAAGAAAACTTTTTTGAAAACCTCAATTTTCTTGTATAAAGTAGAAATCGTCTTCGACTAAAACGGATTTTCTTTAACCAAAACAAATTCTCTTGGCTCAAGAAAATCTTGACTTGGCTTACAAAAACGTTTGTCTTTCAAAATATTCTCTTGACTCAAGGTAACTTATTTTCTGTGTATGATAATGAGTATAACAAACAATATGATAATCACTTCCTATCGCAAGATGGTAATAGTTATTATTTTTCTCAGGGTGTAGGGAACAGTTTAAGTTTAAACAATTAAAAGACTAAGTTTATTGTTTAGTTTTTAGTTAACATAAATTCCAAGGTTGTAAAGATGATAAAGAGGACTCGAGATGGAGGTAGAGAAAGCAAAAAGAAATGTGTAAGGCTGAGGATCTTACAATTACAACGCACGTTGATAATCACGTAATTGCTGGCCACATATGTATATTAGATAGTGTACGAAGCAGTTAAAGAAGAAATTGCTGGATAAACTTCAATATTACTTTTTGTTTGATGCTTCTTATTCTCAGTCTGGCTCCTGTTTGTTTTTTACTTTTTACAATTCAATTTTTTTTTTAAATGCGCGGTATTTATTACTGACGCGAATGGATTAATTTTTTTGGGTGATGGCGCCAGGAATCAGGATTCCAGTGTTTTTCATCGCCGTCATATCTCTTGAGTGTAATAAAGATAAATAAATCTGGACGGTAATATAATTATATAGATATAAATATACATATATGAAGAGAGTTAATGACGAGTAATAAATTGAGGAAGTGATGAAACTTGTAATTTATTTACAAGTAAAGGAATTTAATAAAAAATAAAAGGTGTAAATTTATATCTATATTTTTTTTTTTACAACACTTATGCTCGCGGAAATAAATCCATCTTTGTCAATAGATCCGGGTCGCATCACAATAGTAACTCGCAATATTTTGTCGTCGATAGTATCGCGACGAATAGACATGATGGAGATAGATAGGAGTAAAAAAAAAAAATATAAAAATAAAAATACATATAAAAGTCTACGGAGTAGGAGCATCACAGACGGAAGCCATCCATTTGTGACAAGCGCTCGATGCATAACGAATTTTTATGATTGCTCGATACACACGTACGTTCGCTCTTTTTTACTCGTTTCTACTCTGCTTTTTTTTTTTTTTTTATATTTTTTTCGTCTATTTCCTATCAATTCTTCTTTTTTGACGTTTTGTTTCTACGGTTCCATTTTTGCGATGCAGAATTTTTCATAATGCATCCTTGAGCACACTGAACACTCAACCGGGTCGCACGTTTCTCCGCGTGTTGTTGCAAGGTAATAATAGAGATATTAATATAATTGATTAGAGTGCGGGTGATGCTAAAATAATTTTTTCTCTCAAGATCAGATCATTATACTCATGACTTTTCATTTACGCTCTAATAATCTTTTTTTCTACTGTCACATATATATTTCTACATACTTGTGCGCATGTGATACTGCCGCCAGTCTTTATTTTAATTGACAGACTGCAAATACATTAGTCATAAAAAAAAATCAATATTTATTAATATTTACATGCGATCACTTGCTACCTGTTCAATTTAATCAAACGCTAAATAAATATCAGAAACTTTCTGTCAAGTCAACTAACTATTTTTTATTTCAATTTTTTTTTTTTTTTTATGTTTGTTTGTTATTCGTACGTATTGAAAAGAGCTTTTACATGAATATTTCAAAAATATTCCAACATATTATTTTGTTGAATGTAAAGATTTTCAACATTGCAATAGAAAAAATTTTATTTTTTTTTTTCATAACTTTGTTATCGATTTGAAAAAAAATATGTGTGAGAAAAAAAATGAAGGGAGGTGGTAAAATATTTTTTATTAAAATTGACCATGAAAAAAAATTTTTTGAGTAACTTCAAATTAATAAAATTATAAGAGATAATTAATTAAAAATTTGTATTCTAATTCAAATAATAATTTAATTTGTACAGTATCTCTAGGCAACTTTGGCCTGACAGAGTAATTTGGACCCTCAGAAATATATTTAGGTTTTATTCTCATGATCTAACTGAGTATCTGCGGGTTCGAAACCTGTTGATTAGAGTAAATGCTCCATAAGTCGGGCATTTAACGCAGTAACTAAACTTTAAGTAGGTATATAAGTATATAAGTATCAATTAAAGCGAATCAACTATCATTTTTATTTCGCAACAGGCTGACATTACTCGGATTAATTGTAATAAAGCTTATAATGAATTTACTCAGCGCTGATGTAAGTAATCGATACCTATTAATAATCTGCCGTAGTTTGTTCAATAATGGACTTTTAATATGGACATACATGCAGCTCGCGATCGAGAAAACTTTTATTACCATGATAAATTTTTTTCTGCAGCCAAATTGATTTATGACGAGACCAGAAATTTTCGATGAAAAAATTTTTATTGTCCCTTAATAAATTGATTGTATTTGATACTAAAAAAATTTCCGTAAGCAAAGTTAATTGAATGATGTTAAAAAATGGGGTGAAAGTGGAAATAAAAATAAAAAAGTTAAATTGATTACTTGAGTCGTGTATAGATATTTATCAATGTAGGTACACTCAAGTTTAGAGTGTAAATTAATATCACAATGTTCGATAGTGGAAACTGGAAGTGAAGTGGTTTGTGGGCGAAAATTCATGGCCACTTGACATAACAAGAGAGCAAGTAGAGAAGGATCAGGAATTGTGTGCATGTGTAGGTGTACTTGGCCTACGCATGTTACGATACACGAGCACTTGTGGTGATCATCAGGATCCAATAATTAACCACTAATTAGCCTGCCGAATTTCAGTGACAAACTAATTGTAAATTTACATTAACCAATAACTATTTATAACATCCTATATATATATATATATATATTAGGGTGCTACATTTGAAACGAACATATTTTTTTTTTCTTTAGTTCACACAAGAAAATTTTGTTAATTATGTTGAGAGAAAAATTCCCTGAAAATTTCAGCTCTTAATTTTAATTTTAAGTACTTCCTCTCGAGCATCAAAGTTTTCCCATTTAAAAAACATGTAAATCGAATAACTTTTCTTTTAAATTACTATAACTTAGCCCGGTTTTGAGCTATCGTTTTGAAACCAGTTTTTATTTGTAGAGTAATTGTTTCTTTTTAAAAGTGTATAAAACGGTTTTGGTCTAACTCGAGCCATGTCGATTGTATCAGCTCCGAAAGTCAATTTTTCACTTTTTTCATCTATTTTTGTTAATAGTGAAGAAACGGCTCATTTTACCAAAAATATGTATAGGACTAATCTTTTAGAAAATTTTGTCCTCTACAAAATTGCTTATAACATTTATATTGCTAAAGTACACTGTTCATGAGATATATGCATTTTAACATTTTACAGTAAAAAAAATTGTAAGTTTAGTATAGTACTAATCTTTTTTACTGTAAAATGTTCAAATGCACGTATCTCATGATAAAACAGACAAACTGGGACCGGGTGGGCAAAATGGATCACCCCAAAAATTTGCCAAAAATTTTTTTCTCAAAAATTCTTTCTAACTGTCATTTACGACTCTTATCATCATTTTTGTACAATTTTGAGTGTTCCTCAATTTTATTTCAGTAATTTTTCAACTGACTCAATGTATTGTTAGTCACAAAAAATACACACGTTGTTTTTTTCGCTACATTTAAATTTTATAAAAGTTATTTATCTCCACTTTAAATTTTAATCCTGAAGTTAAAAGACGATCGAATAGTTTCGGATTTTTTTTTTAAATCAATTACAAAAAATAAAAACTAAAAATATGCACATGTAGAAAAATAAAGAAACTGTAGGCGCAAAGTTTTTTAATATTTTTTTTTTTATAATTTATCGTTTCAAAAAAAATCCAAAAATTATCAGACGTTGGCTAACTTCAGTATCATCGAAATTCACTCTGGATTTTTTATAGTGTTATAAATAATTAATAATAACTGTATTTAAATGTATATAATTTAAATGTATGAATGATATGTGGTTAAATAACATAGTAGCTGATGATATTTTAGTACATTGGGTAACAAATTGACTACATGAATACATTCTGATCCTATTATAGATGTCATTGAAATATGTAGCCCATGTTCGTGTAATTCTATCGATAATTTCCTGTAATCAGATTAATAATCCGTGTTGATTATTCAACAGTTGAAATCTATTTCATCATTAGTTTATATATAATATATATTATAATTTTAATCACTCGCACGAGTGTTGTAATAAACTGAGAATTTTTTTTTCGTTTGAGTCATTATTATTTGACAAACATAAAGAGATTATTGTCTTCATACGTCAATGATAATTTTTCAAACGTAAATGATACGAGAGATGAATGCTTTACATTTGAAAATACTCCCAATCATTCAAACGTACAGATAATTTATTTTTCTCTTTTACGTAACTTGTTTATCAAGTTTAAGCCTTGTCATTATCTCTATTTACTCTTCCCATTAAATATTTACCATCGATTTCATGCCTCCACGAATTAGTTTATTTTCTTATTTTAAAACTTGTTATTTATTATACGTATATATATATATTAATTTATACGTAAATTTATTTAATTGTCGAATAAAGTTTTCAATAAATTGTTTATATATTTATTGTAACGCGGTTTAGTTTCAAATATAATAGTAATAATAACAATAATAATCGTAAATTAATGAGACTGTGAAGCCGGGGATTAAGCAGAATGTATTTTATATGAAGAATAATAAATTTAGAGTTTGTACAAGAGAAAATAGGAAAATGAGATAAAGTTATGGCTATACAATTTAATAAATTTATTTCGAGCACTTCTGTAGTATTTCCTCATGATTATTTTTCAATTGCCTGTCGTTTAATCAAATAAAAAATTTAAATACGTTTTAAATGATATATATATATATATATATATATATATATATATATATATATATATGTGCTATCAGAAAAATTTTATAAATTTTGTGTTTTGTAACTGGAAAAATTAATGGTAAAAATAAATACGAAAACCGGTGTATAGTAGACTGTAAAAAATTGGGGAGTGATTACAGATTTTATTTAAATTCAAATTCATCCAGAGTTTAAAAAAAAAAATCAATCTGCATGCAGAGTAAATAAGGAATTTTTTTTCAGTGGAGTGATTTCGGAGTGATTTGAATTTTATTTAAATTTACATTCACTCCGGATTTACTCCGCTAATTTTTTACAGTGTGGATTAAAATTCTAATAGTAACAATAATGTATAATAAATAAAAAAATGTTTTTTTTTTAAAAGTAATAGTATTTTAAAAAAATACTATTAACTTGTATGTAAAAAAATAAAAAAAATATATATTTTAAAAATCTATCTCCATTGTTATTTTTACTCATGTCTCTAATCTTCCATTCTATTATTCATGCATCAGTAGCCTCGTGAATAATTCATATGGCACTACTGCTATCCGGAAGGACTTTAACGATAGTCGTGTTCAACCTGTGACGCACTATTTTCAAGACTCTTTCATCTTTTCTTGCTGAACATATTCCTTCCACAAGTAATTTCTTTATTTTTAAACTTTTTTGTTTCCGTTAAAGATTAATCAAATATTGAAGACGGAATAGATTCACAGAAAAAAACTAAAATAATAATAATAATAATAATAATAATAATATAAAAGAAAAGTAAACTTTCATTAAGTAACCGACAGATCAGAATGACGTCGGTAAAACTTGTGCAAATCGAGATTAAGATTTTCCGAGGGATGTTATAATTATCCGAGTATTAAATCTTTATTAAACTTTTGCATTCGGCTAGAAATATATGAGAAAGATTAAATATATATTTTTTCTCTCGTAGTCATTAATGATCTTGTCAAATGTCTTTCACTATACTCAATCAATCAGTGTTTAAAAACCATTTGTCTTGTATATATATATAGATATATATATATATATATTGACGGTTTGTATGCTCGACTGTACGAATTCGTTCAATCACTTTCAACCCATAATACTCACGACACTAAACCTTAAATTCCGTATCATCTAATCAATCATTTAATATTATTTATATTTATTTTATTTATACAAAATAACAAATATTTAAATTTATATAAAAAATATATTGACAGGAGGATTAAAAATAAATATCCTGGATTAAATTTAAATCCCAGCGAAAATAGCCAGACTTTTTAATTAAAAGTCGATGAGTCGTCGAGTATTAATCAGTTGATTGATGAAATTAAAATTATTAGTTATTGATTAGTAGAAAGCTGATGCTGTTTCAGTAAATACTCTGTAAAAAATCAGGAGTGAATTCAGTCATTACAGATTTTATTTAAATTCGAATTCACTCAATCACTCGGAGTCTCAGTTTTCCAAAAAAATTACTCCGCATACGGAGTAAATAGGGAGTTTTTGTCAGATGAGTGATTTCGAAGTGATCTGGATTTTATTCAAATCCGCTTTCACTCCGAAGAAATTGAATAAGTAAGCATTCATCCGCTCCGCATTAACTCCGGATTTAATCCGCGTTCACTCCTCAAATTTTTTACAGCGTATGTTTGTATGCTAATGAACGACATAAAAATTATTTAAATCAAAAAATGCGATTGTTTTTTAAATAGACATTGCGATAAAAAATTATTATTTATACTCGCCATGATTAAAAGGAAATGAATGACGTAATATAAATAATATAGTCTTTGGTTTGTTATTCCATTAAAACTTTCCTGTTAGAGATGGAGAGGATAATTTTCATTTCTCTTTTAGCTCCGAGCCATATCATCGGGTTTTCATTTTCACATACGTCTATATATGTGTGGGTATGTTTATATGTAAGTATTACATATATTGTGTGTAAAAGTAACGATGGAAAATTTACAGTTAATTTTATACTTAAACGTAATATCAAAACATTCATCTGGATTAAAGTTACTCACCAGATGTTGAGAAACTTTTCACGAACTCGACGTTTTACGCTGTCACTCTTACGTCTGTACTGCAATCTTCTGCATGCTTCTGAGGAAACTGGCTCTGGAAGTTGCTTATAAAAGCCTGAAGGAATCAAACAATCACATATATAAGAAAATTGACAGATAAAATAGAATGTATCTAAATTTAATATTCAAGTATTTTGAATAAATGACAAGAAAATTTATTGTATTTAAAAAAAAAAAAAATCTGTCCTTTGTCCTCTTGACGTTACTTTAAACTATTTCCTTGTTATTTGTATTAAATAATTCTTCTGGTTTAAAATCAATAGTCGGTCTAGTGTGGAAATTTTTTGAATTTAATACGAAAATAGAGATAAATATTAAAAAAAATTAAGTTGAGATTTAAAGGTACAAGTTCGTGGCTGTCAAAAGATACGACGAATGTGACGACGTGCACACACAAGTGTAGAGGGACAAATATTTATTCAGAGGCACGTTAATTTCTGGCAACGTTTTAATGTTTATACACCTACTGGTATATATTCGTTTGCCTTGAATTTAAGTCGTCTGGCTGCCTCATCTCAATTGAATAATTTTGTACAATTACCATATGTTTATTTATGCAATCTATTATTATTATTATTGTTTTTTGTTTTTTTTTAACTAGAAGAAATGTCTATTTTTAATTTTTGGAAGTAAAAATAGTTTGTCAAATTAAAATTGCAAGACTCAACTGCTAATGTCAGGAAAAAAAGTATTAAAATATAACAATATTAATTTTTTAACATTTTTTTATAAATATATAGAATAACATTAATTTTACATAAGGTTATAATTTTAATTAATCAAAAACTAATGAAAACAAAATTAATTAATTAAATGGATATTTATAATTTTATGTGCTTACGTGAATACAAACGAATACTGAACAGGCCGATGAAAAAATTTTTAATTTTAAATTCTATTAATTTTTTATATAAAAATAAATCTATTTTTAATTTTATGTATCGTTTATTAATGAGCTTTTAATAGTATATTTTTTTAACAGTTTAATTACATTGTATTAATTAAAAAAAAAATTTATAAAATTACAAGTCGTAATAGTAATGAAGTGCACAGGATTTTATTTTACTATTCGGAGATTTAAATTTCAAACACTAATTTTAACAATTTGTTCCAGTGGTTAAAATACTGCGATAGTTTTTCTACAGGCTAATCTACTATTTTTATCGGTATTCAGAGAAAAAATTATTTAGATCTACCGACATCTACATCGTGCACTTTAACTAGATCTAAGGTTTTTTTTTTTTTGAAGCTATGTAAATTATAGATAAAAAAATGGGAGTAATCAAAATGAAAATTACAAATATCGATTCAAATTTTCCAATTCTCAATAAATGAAATTTTTCCCATCGGCTGTGAATTTTAGCACTGGGCAATTATTTATCAAGGATTCAAATTATAATGATGGAACTACTACACAGGAAGAATTATCTAATACATTTTACTCGTTAGTTGTGAGTAAAACTGGGCCTGCATGAATAATTACTCGTCCGTTTCTAGATAGTATTCAATTATGGGGTAAAAACACTCAATTTCGAGTAATCTTTAAATAAAAAAGAATAACAAATATAACGAAAGGCATCTGTTTTTACTCTTTCCGTATTTATTTTGTTTTTGGCCCAGGTTTACTCTAAATTGCAGGGTAATTTTTATAGAAAAATTCTCTACGTGGATGTAAATTAAAATCTATCACTGATACTTTATCATCAGTTACATGGTTTGCTTTATTTAATTATTGTAATTAATTTTTTGTAACAAAATCTGGAATTAATGTAGATCTTTAATACAAAAAATTTTTGTATAGGTATCAAATTTTTTTTGAAAATGTAAATTTTCAATTTTTATAGTTTCGTAATTTGTCTTTTTGACTTTCGATCATATTTAGGTATCTGTAAATCTAAATTACTATTTCTGAGTAAAGTGTGTAAGAATAAAAAAGTAGAAATTATAGTTGAAAATATAAAACATTAAATTTTTTATTTTCCCGTTTCCGAGATATACGGACTTTTTATAATAAGATCAAGAAAAATAATGTCGAAAAGAATTGAAAAAAAGTAATGAAAATATAAACTTACCTAGCCAACTAAGGTGCTCAGTAGTCTCGAGTTTGGTTTTGAAAGCATCCATTTGACGTTTAAGCTCCCGTAGAAGATGAGCCGGCTCAGAAGACGCAACCGCCTGCTGCGCTCCAAGTTCACGTTCCAGTGCAGCAACACGCTTCTCTAATGCTCGCAACAGGTCAGCCTCGATCATCCCCACAGATTTTGGATGTGCTCCAACGACCTTCAATGAAACGAGTACAGTTAAATGAATTTCAATCCCATAAACATAAAAAATACCCTCATTCTTAACTTCCCGTTATGAAAATTGAAAATTTTCAAAAGAAGGAAAGTTGTTAGTTTTGCTTCGATTTTTGAAAATCGAGTTTTCATTAGATCTCGAGGTTTTCAAGTTCTAGGAAGCTATTCTGACTATTTTTTAATGAACCTCCGTGTATTTAAGTGCGTGTATGTATGTAAACTAATTTTTGTCATACGATAACTTTAGAACGAATCAATCGATTTGAACGTTCTTGACGACAATCAAAAGGGTACATCAAGACTTAGATCTGGATAGAGTTTAAAGTCGATCGGTCGTGTAATTTACCAACTACACGAAAAATACAAACGAAAAAAAAAAATTTCGAAATTTTTTTCGTACAACTTGAAAACCGCTAGACCTATTGGCTTCAAATTTCATCAGAGGCTGAGTCTCGAAAAGTTCTTTCGATTGTCGCAAAGCACGTGCTAAAAGGTCGATTTGTTCCAAAGATATCGTACGACAAAAATTACTTTTTTTTTAGCAAAAGGGACTTTCTTTTGGTCCAACCGTATTTTTTACTCCAAAAGAAAAAAAATTTACAAATAATAACGTTTTCGAGCTCTGAACTTGGAAACAGTGGGAATTTTTGGGGTTGGTCCACAGAGTCAACCATCTTTAACATTTTTTTTACTCTCAACTTATTTTAAACCTTTAACTTTATTATTTTTAGCTTTACTACTGCTTCGTTTATTGTACTAAAGCTAAGCTATTTGATAAAGTTCAAATGGACAATTGTCTGGGTACTTTGTGAAATACGTGCAGGATAACGAGACAATATCCAACGTGCAAGGAATCACTGATCCACTTCATTGTTTGATGTCAAGTCATTCTATTTTTATTATCACCAAGTTTCTTATTTTTATTTTTATTTTTTATGCTCTTTTCATTTTCATTTAATGGATTTTATATTTTATTAATAATGAAGCTTGGAAGTTTATGGTACATATAAAATAATAAATTATTACCTGAAGCACGTACGGTGTGTCTGGGGTGTTAGCTGGCAATTGAGGTGAAATATTTAAAAGTTTGTCACCCTTTCGTAGTTTCACGATATCCAGAGGACCTGCTTCTGCTGCACTTCTAAATAATTCTGTAATTTTAAATATTTATTTTATTTTTAAAAAAAAACTAGGCTACTATTTATGTTAACTTACAGACTAATTATTTTTTATAAAAAATTATGATCCTGAAGTCCGTAGCCAAAAAAAAAAAAACTAAAAATATACACATGTAGAAAATTAAAAAAACTATAAGTGCAATTTTTTTTTTTTAATGTATCGTTTTGAAAAAAATCCAAAAATTATTAGACGTCGGCTAACTTCGGTATCACAAAAAATTCGTAATTTAAAATGATTATTTTATAGAAATTTAAAAGTTTAATTATTTATGATGAATACTGAAGAAAAAGAAAGAAAAGAAAAAAATAATAGAGCTTTTGACAATGAAAATAAAATAAAATTGACGACAAAGTAAACAATAGCGTAAATCTTTATAAAAAATCTACAGACGGTTATCCCGAGTAAAAAGGAATTGGAGCATTTTCGCAAGCAAACGATGAAAGGATACAATATTTATATACAAAAGTAAAAAATATATAAAGGAATAAGTTTAACAGTGCGACATTTGTCCTGTTGAATTTTCTCTCAGTGGCGTAAACTAAAATTTACACTGCGTCGTGCAGATATACTAAGCATAAGAAATATGAGTGCTATTTTCTGAATGAGAAAAAGTGAAACGATGAATAAAAAAAAAACTAAAAGTTTTAAGAAATAATATCAAGATGAAGACGCCAGGAAACTCGTGGACGGAAAATTCCGTCTCTATTTTAAAGATAAGAATGAACAAGTATGAAAAGAAATGAGGTCGAGTATCTCGGTCTTTATGTTTTTACTCATTTTAGTTATAGTTTCTACCTTTTATTATGACACCTACTATTACGACACCTATTGCATAGTACTAGAGTAATTTTACCGTCTTAAAAATTATATCTTATGTAATGTTTTTTTTTAAAACCATTTTAAATATTTTGTTAACGACATACTTTTTTAAATTAAATATTTTAATTAATTTTTAATATTTAACTTGTGATAAATTAATCAGGACAATTTTTTTTATGTACATTTAATTTTAAGTTAATATTTAATCAAGTTCGGGCGCCGGTCTCAAATATTAATAATTAATTTTAGTTAAATATTTTTTAATTGATGTGCATAAATTTAAATTATTTGTTTCATTAAAAATAATCGAGCGCAAGGATCAAGTATTAAGTAGAAAGGATCTTTATATGTCAGACATTAAATTAAGTAAACCTTTTTAGTTATATCGCGTTACTAATTTCAAAAGGGCTTATATTTTTATACACCCTTTTGCCTTTAAAAAGATCCTTAATACCAAAAGGGCGTGGATTTTTTTTTATTACCAGTTGTTTAGTAGACTTATTTTAAAACTAAAAATTGAAATAATAAAAATTTAAAAACCAAAATGCTTAAAAGGGTTTCAAAATTTTTTTTCGATTACTGGCTTTGAAATAAGACCTTAAAACGATTGGTAATAAAAAAAAAATTACAAGCCCTTTTGACTTCAAGGGTTTCTTCATAACCAAAAGGGCGTATAAAAATATGAGTCCTTTTAAAATTACCAACGCGATATTTTAAAAATGTCTGATAAAATGTCCTGGATTTAAAAATTAAATTGACTTAAATATTTATTAACTCGCTTTAATAAATAAATAAATAAATAAATGAAAAACATGAAATTTAAAAATTAATAATTCTGTTCATCAGTGACAGTAAAATCTTGTTTCCAGCATAGAAATTATTTAACGACACGTATTTAAATGTAAATTTATGACGAATGCAAATAACAGCTAATGTCCCTTTTTACTACAGTACTGCTCCAACTAAAATTACTCTTTTCTCCGTAGGGTTGTTAATGTATCTCATCTCATTGCACACAATACATATTAATGCTCATACAATTTTATTTTTTCGCTGTGCTTTACTTTCCATACTCACAATTTATTTACGTGTCAGAAAATTTAATATCCAGATTTAAAACTAAAAAAAGTAAACATTAAATATAATTATAATTTATATTAATTTATTTGTTTAAAACCCACAGTAGTTGCAAAAAGTGTTAAAGTTAATAACAAGAGTAGTTTACTGAGTAGTTACTTGATGTAATTGCGACTTTTAAGGCTCACAGGAGTGGCTTTTGTAAATTATCCGCTGTATTTACGGGGTCCTTAGCTTGGCATGCTAAAGAGGCTTTAACATATATAGAAAAGTGACTCAAGTTTATATTTGTAAAATATATATATATATGATGGGTTGCGATATAAAGTAGAGTTACTGTAAGTGATATCGACATGTATATTAAAGAGTGAGACTGAAAGAGACTAAAGATTATCAGAAGAAGAAGAAAAAGAAAGAGTTGGGAGAAGAAAGGAAGGGGGAATAGTGTCCTTGATTGTCATAGGCCAATATTATTGTTGTATATATTCAATAAAATACGGTATATAGTATATTATATACAAGCATAAAATCACTCAATGTTACATGTATACTTGCTGGGTGATTTAATCGACAGAGTGTCCGATCTTGAGGGAGACTTCCGAATAGGAGGAGCCCTCGGAGACTCATTGTTGGTTATCTTTGCCGGTCTTTCATTGCTTATAATGGAATAATGGCTTTGTGAATCATGAACGTATGGTGGACGATTATGTTTTTTTATTGCTCGCCCCGGGTCAATTTATTCATTATTTTGTTGAGGCCAATATCATTGCCTGCATGAACTTAATACACTCACTGATATTAAATTTATATTATTAAAATAATAAATATTTATTAATTAATAGTTTTTTTTTTTTATTCAAATTTTTTAAGTGATAAACAGAAAAAATAACATCGGACATTTATTATATAATTTATCGATGCATGTTCAGTCATCATGTTAAATGTCAATCAATTTATCCCGATGATTTAAATCCAGGAAATTATTTTTCCACAGGAATTTTTATTTTCACGATAAACGCGAAGTAGGCCCTCGATTTCCCGCTTTCCATCCGTCTGACGCTGAATTTTTTTTTTTTTTTTTTTTTTTTATTTTCAAATCAATCAATCGGCTCGCTTTTTGTTTTATTTATTTTTTCGATGTCATTTAATTATTTTTTAGCTTTATTTTATTCACAACCTTTTTTACAGTTTAAATTGAACGCCCCCTGGACAGATATCGCGAAATTGAATGCTGATGTACGTTGAATAATTTTGTGCTCGTTTTGTTTGTTAACACACAATTAATAAAATACAATTGCTGCTTTTTATTTATACTGTCATCGCTTACATAAATATTTTATGAAAAATAATCAACAAAGAATTTTAATAGTATTTATTTAATCGACCGATCAGTTAATTAGTTGATTAAATTAAAATAATGTTTGTTTTAAAACCGGGCTTATGTTTTTATTTTTTATATTTTCACTGTTAATTTAAAAAAATGAAAAAAAGCAATTTTTTAAATATTCATATTTCCTCTGTGCATTTGTTATTTTTCATTTTCATTAAGCCTCGCTACTGAAAATTGAATTACAAAGATGAGTTAGCAATTCATGGAAATGCCTTTGACAGATAAATATTCATCATTCAGATAAAACGCTAGCTAGCTTTCTAGTTAACCACTTTTAACCCACTTTGATTGTCAGTTTGTACGAAAAAAAAGAAAAAAAAAAATTGATTGACGTCGATATTTGAAATTAATACTATCACAGACATTTCCCTTGACATAATGGTTGCAATGCGGTTGCCATCATGGTTTTAAATTTTCTGATACGTCATGGAATTCTACATATATTTAGTAAATGAATGCATTTATTAGACTATAAAATATTTTTAGTTAATTAGCTATAGGAATATCAATTTACTTCTACTTTTTTTTTCGGCCGGACAAATTTGAGTACCAAAATTTTTTTTGTCTCAGTTTCAAATGGGAACTTCCTAATTTTATGATTATTTTTAATTTGTTGACAGTCGCAATGTCACATTTTTCAAGTAAAAATTTGAGGATACAGAATTATGAAAACATGAGACAGTTTTGATATCTGCAGTTCTGAAAGGTCGTAACTGAAAAATTTTCAAAATCTTTTTTTATGAGAAATTTTCTGTAAAAAAATTTTTCCAGCATATTGTTGAATATTATAAGAAATTTTATTATAAATATCTTTTTTTGGAAGTTTAGAATCTTATTTACCTCAATTCAGGCTGAGCATCATATTCTGAATCAGATTTCAGCGCGTCTGGTAAAAATTTCTAAATTTGGGTTACGTCCTTTCAGAATAAAGTTAACGATAAAATAATAATCTGCCTTTGATATAGAAATTTAAAATTTCCATGAACTCACTATTTATATTTATTGCATTCTAAATTTTATAAGTGGCATTTTTTTAAAATAATTTTGCGCCTACTTCATTTTACCCGAATATGTAAAAAAATATTTTCAATATCTACTGGAAATAAAAAAAAAATTGATCGTAACCAGAATAAAAAAATGTATTTTTGCTTTAGCGCAGGTTGCGAAAAATTTTTTTTTAATTTATTAAAAAATAGATTAAAGTGGAATTGAAAAATTTTCAACAGCTTGTATTTTTTCCAATAATGAATACAATTAATAGTAAAGTAATATCGATTTTTTCTTAATTTTCAACCTCTAACTCTGCGGTGTCTGGTTAATAATTGTTATTAAACGTAATTACTTGGCAGCTGGTAGTGGTACAATAAGCGCATAAATCCTCCTGGGGTTGAAATATTGGCAATAGGCGATACTATGTACGTAATATATATAGTATAGTATAGGATAGCTTATATAAGAAGACGGTCGGCGTGCAAAAGGAAGAAAAAAATACCACGAGGAAGACAAGTATTTAATGTAATTGCTGGGTAGCATATTCCATTTGTCTATTATAGTATCGGGGTTATATAAAAAAAAAAAAATATATATATATATATATATAGATAGATTGTGAAGAGTATACAGTGTACGGTATATTGAAGTAAATTTTCTTGGGGAATCTTATTGATAAGTTTATCGAGGGAAGCAAAAACAAAATGAGAAAAAAAATCTAAATTAAGTTAAAATGTGAGTGGAATATTTAATCGGATATTAATGAACATGGGAATTTACTTTGTTAAACATAAATGAAAAAAACAATAACAAATATTTCATTAAATAGCTATCTTGATTTTTATATAAATTAAAAAACACATATGGTAGTTTTTATTTAAACAATATATGAAAAGCTTTTTTCCAATATTTTAAATGTTTTCCATTTTTTTCCATCACTTATCAGATTATTTTCATCAAACCTTTGTTTTATCGTTTTTTCCAATAAAACGCAGACTTTTAATTTCCGTTATTTTCCGTCTATTGAGTTCACGTAGGGAGGAAAAAAAAATCTAAATTCTATTTAGTAGCGAAAAATTTAAATAGATGTAAAGACAAATGTGTGGTATTTTATATTTTTTTTTTTTTTTTTAGTTATTTTTATATTCATAACTTCCGATTCAAATTTATATTTATTATTCTCAGATAGCGAGTAAATAGCCCGTCTATTTTTAGCCATGTAAATATGTTGAAATTAGAGAGAATTTTTTTTTCTCATCCATTGGCTTTTGAATTTATTATCCCGAGACTAAATGCGTGGATTTCGTATTGTCAGTATAAATTTCATGAATAGATGTTAATAGTTGTTTGTATTAATCGATTTTGATAATACATTTCTATACAGAAATATATATATATATATATATATATATATATATGTATTAAATAATGTATCGTACTCAAATCCAGTAATATATAACGGAATATTTATCATCAAGGGAATTATTTGTATAGGATGACTCAAAGCTTTTTAGTACAATCAATCCGAGTGTTGGACTCAAGGGAATGATTTTGCAATTTTTTTAAAATTCAAGGCTGGTGATGGTGTCTTTTATCATAAAAATACCCGAAAAAAAAATTAAACGATTTACTACGTTCAATTTATCATTTTAACTGTAATATGTCAAGTATATAAATACTAATAAAAATTTTTTTCTCACCTTTAAGTTCTTTGTTGGTAACTTGATCAGGTCTAAAGCTGGCAATTTCACGACGATCGCCCACAATAAAATGAATATTCGTATACTCGTCATCGGTATCGCCGGTGCCGTTTCTTGTTTTCTCGAAGTCCATGGCCAACCTTTTGGTGGCTGTATTGTGTCTGTTATCGTAGGAAACCACTTCGTAGGACACCAGCGTTCGTAATCCTGTTGCTGGGACTGGTACGGGAGCAGATATTGGTGTGGTTGGTACTGCCGGTGATAATGATGGTACAAGTACCGACAGGACGTGAATTTTGTCAATGATATCAGAATTAATAACGACAACAGTGATAGCAACGACAGCAAGAGTGTTGATGACAGCGACGACGATGACAACGCCGTGAATAATGATAACGATGATGCTGTTGGTACTGGTGCTAGTGTTGGTGATAATGATGATGATGGCGATGATGATGATGATAATGATGATGGTGATGGTGATATGAGTAATGGTCTATCGTGGTATCGAATTAATTGACAACGGGGGTGTCGGGTGACGCGCGTCAGCAGCCCGTGCATCCACGCCGGGCTCATCGTCGCATCGCCGTACCGGCGGCAACCCGGCCACCCCCAATCACCACTGACACACGTCCACACTCCTTCACCTGATGATGTTGATGCTTATATTGATACTGATGCTGTTGCTCTGGCTGCTGTTTATTTTTTTTATTTCCACGGCTTTTTCGTCTAATGTTACTCGTGATACTGCTCTTGCTATTGATTATCCCACCACGTATTCTCGGTATTAATAATATACGGGAATTATTTATCAGTAATCTCCAATTATCTGCATGGTCCATATTCTGAAAAATAAATAAATTACAAATTTATTTTTTAATTTATGTAATTAAAATTTTATTTTTATAAATAATAAAAAAAATATTTATAGTAAATATCTATAGAAACTAACCCTTAGGATTTTAATATTGAGACAAAACTCAGCCCTAAGCTATCCCACAAAATTAAACGCATGATTGTGTGGAAAACATTAAATTATTACGGTTCGGAAAATTTTAGAGATCGATATCAATAAATTTATTGGTAATCATTTTTATTTTAAAATAAAATTAAGAATTTATATAAACTTTCGGGACACAACAGCTTTTGTATGCTGCTATATCATCAGCCAGAGAAAATCTATAATAATAATAATAATTCTAGGGAAGTAATGTAATATAGATATATCATAAGAAAGGGCTGAGAAAATTCATATGGAAGTCTCGGCATCCTCGAGACCTTTTACGGATGAGTGGGAATACGGTAGCTCACTCAACCGTTAATATAATACTATTATACAGGCATGTATTTTCCACGAGCTATAGTGAGTAAAATGCATCCAACTAGTCTTATGAATTCTATGCTACTGCAACACCTGCTTCGTATAACATTAACTGCAATTCACATTAAAATATACCGACTAGACACAATTAGCTGTATGTGTCTTAGCATCTCAATACTCCGTTAATTGGCATAAGTAAATTAATTATACACGTGTATTTATTTTTATTGTACTATAAATTATAACTTTTATACAGTAGCTATAACAATAATAATAATTATTATTATTATTAATAAAACGCAGTTTTAATTAAAACATGATTCTTAGTAAAAGACTTTGAATGTTGATCTTTAATTTACTTGACCTATTTATATATGTATATACGAATCTGAATGAGTTAGTTGGCTCGTTTAAACTCCTACGAAAACCAAATGAGAACTAGATTTCACGTGTGCATTTGCGTCGAATGATGACAAGAACACCACGACGTTACTTGTGTAATTAAGTTATTTAAATTTACTTCATTCTCTTCATACGTCAATATTCCCTCTCTTTTTATTCATTTATATTTTTCTCTTCACTGCTGCACAATTGTATTTGACCCACCGATATCGAGTTTTTTTTTTTTTTTTACTATTTTATGTAAAAAATATATATATATTTTTTTTTGTCCATCTAAATATTAAATTAACTTCGCTATAAAGTTTTCCATTTGTATAAATAAAATATAATGACGTGATTCTCTACTCGAGAGTTGTGTTAAAAAATTTTATTAACATTCAAGATTAATTAATATGCATGGAAAAATATTCAAATAAATGAAAAATAGAATGACCTATTTTGTATTTTTCACTTGATTGCAGTTAACGATATACATTTTGAGTCAAGTTTTAACTTAATATGTATTGAATATATTCGTCTTTATATGGATATACTTATTGACACTTTACCATTTTGACATTTTTGTCATATGGTCAAGTATCTCTTGCAATCCACTTGACATTTTTTTCAGTGGATGTTTTTTAGTCTCGTAATTTAATTTTTTATCAGTTATAAAGCTTACAGCGCAGAAAAATTTATGAAAACGGTTGTAGAGATATGGAATATACGGAAATAAATAAAAAATAAAAAGGAGAGAAATCGATGGATTTATCTTTCGAGCATGAGGTCACAGAAAGAGCCTGTTGTGGCATAAGAATGAGTAAAGGGAAAAAAGGAAACGTGCTAACGAGCCTCGGTCAGCATTAATTGTAACATCCTCTTGATGGCGTATAACACTTCCGTTCCGCCATTGCCTCGGGTCTCATACAGAGGAAGCTGCTAAGACGTCCTCAACGCCTACGCTCCAAAATAACAAAAAGGTTTGCTTACTTTCCTCTCATCTCCCTTTCTTATATTTAAAGTACCGTCATTACATTTATTTAATTTAAGAAGTATAAAAAAACGACAAATTTGTTTAATTGAATTTTCAGTAAATTGATATTGGAATGATAGTATTAAAAAGAGTAAAAAAAAATTATTTACAACTGTGTTAATTGGCTGAATTTCCTAAGCTCATTAAAGTATTGAAGTTATCGACAAATTGAATTGTTTTACTTTTTAGTTTTGCGATATTAATAATAACATTATATACGGTTCACATCTCAATCCACGTAAATAAAATTATCCCGTGAGAGTTGGAATAAATTTAGTAATTTTATTGAACGAGTTAGAAACCGAATTGCGTTAAAGTCATGTCAATTTAAGTTTGTTATATCATTTACGTGAAAATCGATTTACATCTTTACTATTTTGAGCCTTTTTTTTTTTTATTTTATTATCATTTTTTTTTTTTTTTTATTAGTAGAGCTCATTTTTCATTTATCCAAAATGTTAGCTTTGAATTAAATTTTTATGTCAACTATAAACATTTTCTTGATGCTTAAAAATATAGGGGAAGAACGGGCATAACTTTACCGCTAGAGAAATAATCGATTTTTGTGCATTTGAATATGAGAAATCTTCTTTTTTGACTTCCATTGAAGTGATAAAACCAAATTCCCAGTTGCCATAGAAAAAAATTTTTCTCAGCGGGCAAAACGGACCACTCTCAAATAAGTAAAAAATAATGACTATAATAAAATTATTTATATCTAATCTAAATAAGAAATTAAATTTGCAATACTGTTAATAAATAAATATGCCGAAAAAAAAAATTATTGAAAGTTTATAACTTGTATAAAATTTAAATATAGAGAAGAAGACACCGCATATATTTTTTCTGGCCAATAAGATATTGAGTTCATTTAAAAATTCTTGAAAAAAATTTTTGGAACACTCATAATATTTTTGGAGTGGTCCGTTTTACCCACCTGCTCCCGTTTTGCCTGTCCTTCCCCTTGATATATATATATAAAGTATGAAGACAAGTAAAGGAATTAAGTCAAATTCAAAGCGTGTCAACCCGCGTAATCGAGGCGTAAACTTTTCATGCGGGCTTGTAAACAAAAGAGAATATATTTAAAAGGACACAGCAAAATGTATGAGCATACAGCTCATGAACAAGGGATGTAACCCACGGATTAAAGTATCAAAATTTTTTTATTCATTTATTTTAATTATTTTAAAATTTAGTAAATTAAAAATATTTAAGAATTAAAATTTATTATTATTTTCTCGAGACACTAAGACCGTTGTTATCCCCTTGGAGATACTTATAACATAAATATAAAAATATATATATTTTTTTGCTATTTATTTTTCATTGTAGGATGTTTAGGTAAATCCGATTCATTCTTGAGCTTTTATGGTCTTTTCTATAGTATTTAGGATAGTGCAGTTGCTTCTGGGAATTTATTTAATGCGTTGCAGCTTTCGTGAGCTACAGAGCGTCACAGTCATACATAAGCCTGAATAGAGGAGTCGTAGAGACCCCAGAATTATTGATTCAGTAACTTTGACCAGAGGATGTGTACAATTCCTGGTAGAAGTGAACGAATGAGTGAGTGAGTGAGTGAGTATATTTGCTCGATATCATGGAGATTATATCTTTAGAGGATTCATCAAGTACGGACTTCAAATGAAATTTCAAAGCTTGTTTTGTCAAATGAAATCTATATGTAAATAAAATAATCTAAGATGAAAGATGAAAATTTAATAAGAACAATATTTGATTGAGTTACAGAAATTGTTGAAATATAAATCTTTGAAGCTAAGTGACATAAAAAATATGAGGTCTAAGTATGACTTTAATATTTTTCCTTCGCTAAAAATTTTATTTAACTTTATTACTATTTATGTTTTTACTTATGTTTTTTTTTTATTTTAAGTAAAGTGCGAAGTTGCAAACATTATTTCACCCTTGAAGAGGTCGAATAATTTATTTTCTTATTTTTTTAATCCCACTTAGTTGAGCTCTTTGGTTGTTGATGCAAGGGATAATTACCTGCGGAATTACGGTTATAAAGAAGAAAAAAAAATATAAATAATAATAAAGTTAAAAGTAAAGTGTCACATTTCGTTGGGTTTTTTTTCTAAATGGAATAAAGTTTTTTTGCGAAACAACAGCAAACATGACCTCGTCTTTTACTATAATGCTTATGAGATGTGAAAAAAAAATATAAGACATGATAATAAAAATAAAAATAAATAATATTGTCGAACAATGATAGTAACTCGTTACTGTTTAGTAAAATTCCATTTTTATCGGTTAATTAAAACAGTAAAATTTCAAAATTAATTTTTTTTTTAAATTAAAAATATTAAATTGAATGTTGAGGAAATAAGTTTTGTTGAAGTTTTTACATTATAAGTTTTCAAGAGCAATCGTGTTATAAGAAACATTGGTAAAAATAAATTGTAATTAAAAGTTATTTTATCGATTGAAAATTTCAGTGATAAAAAAATTTTTAAGTTTATCTGTTTATTTTACTTATTACTATTTTTTTAAAAAGTTTTTATACAGAAATATTACGTACGTACGTTATATTGAATTTTATAGACTGCATTAAATTCTCGTTATAGTGATAAAAACATTTTCCAATTTGTTCTCGTTATACAGCAGTTCAAATAGTTCCCACAAGAATAACTCTAATATATATATTTTTAAATGGAGGTTCATAAATTTCCGAATAAAAAATAAACTCTTAAAAAAACATAACTAAAAATTGTGTGAACTAAAAAAAAAGTTATATTTCATATCACCTGCATCGAAATTACGAGTTTCAATGGCTATTGAGTCAGTAGAAACAAGCTAGTTTCAGATCACGCGAATTTCCGGGATGGAAATCATCGGTTTCTTCCCGAGGGCATAAAACTTTTAGTTGCTTCCGGTTAAATTAGTTTCTGACTTTATTTCAGTCCGGTCCGAACCATTCCAAATCATGTCATTTTAGAATATGCTACTGATCTTAAATTTTCTCATATCAACTGGCTCCAGACTAAAATTTGAATTCCAACGAAATTTCAATGCAGGTAATCCTGAAAGACTATTATGCGCATAGATGAAACGAAATTTCGGATTTCGTGTGCCGGCCCAAGTAACTTTCGGCTGAAATTGTCTTGTTTCATCTCTCGGGACATAATATACTGTTGTATTACTGATTAAAAGTTTAAAAATTTATATGTAATCTTGTTCCATAGTAAAAAAAAATTATATGAAGTAAAACAAAAGATATAAATTTTCTAAGGCCAATGAACTACAATCTTAGTATCAATATTGGACGAGTTTTTTCGATATTTCAATAGACCCGAGATAAGAAAAGTGTCATCTTATCCAATGGGTTGAAGAAATTCAAGAAGATTCGAGAAAGTATGTTAACTTGTATATGTCATTCAATTCCTCGATATTTATATATATAAATATAATATATACATATACGTCTAAGTATTTTTTCCGATTTGCTCTGCCTGTATTCAACTCGGTCAAGCGAATAAATCTTTTGAACTTGATATCATAAAATATTCTATAACTTTGAAAACGCTCAAGAAACGGTATCATCATATTTATATATGATAATAATAATAATAATAATAATAATAATAATAATAATAATAATAATAATAATAATAATAATAATAATAATAATAATAATAATAATATTAATATTAATAACAATTATTATTATTGTCATTAATTACAAAGTTTGAAACAAATACATGTGATAAATAAATGAATCCTCATGATTATCAATTCATAATTAATTACAATAATTGTTGAAGCGAATAATTCGGTAGAAAGCGGTCATGTGTGAATCGAAAATGTAGAATATCGATTAATAACAAATTAAATTGGTGATACTAAACATTTCGGCGTTAACGCGAATATCTAGGATGTTACTAGTATGTACATATGTATTGTAAAGTTAAATGTACACGTTAATTTATGATTTGTGTGTGTATGTAACATAATAACTAACTAGAACATATGAGAGTTTGTCTAATTAACAGAAGGGTAAGAGTAAGTTCAATTGATAATACAAACACACAATGTATATTTTCGAGCGCAATTGAGTTTACTCGATGTCACAAAATAGAATGACGATAATTAACTTTACAATTGTATCCTGAAAGTCATCTAGGATTTGCATCCAATTAAATATTTAATGACAACGATTATTTTTATCATTTGCTCAATTTTATTTAAACTCAAACTATTTAATTGTCTTCTATTTATACTTTAACTAAAATACTTTTAGTAAAAAAAAAAAAAAAAAAAATATGAGCCAAAAATGCAATTTAAATTTTTTTATTAAAAATCGATAGAATATAAAATTTATTTGAAACTTTATTGCATCACTCAGCCCATGAAATGTAATAAAAAAAATACATTTGCTATATTCGGGATTAAAATTTTAATGCAATTATTAATGTAAAGCAAAATGAAAAATAAAAAATGAATGGATAAAAAATCATCATATTATTGTTTGTTATTTCTAGTTTTGTTATTTTTTTTATCTTACACATGTGTTGTTATTTTTTATAGTCAGTTCACTTATATTTAATATGTTTTCATCGTCAACACGTCAAACTGTTTTAATGGACTACCTCGAATGTCGCTCAGCAGAGAACAGGGTAATATCGATTCGCGGTTTACAGCACCCAACCACAAGATTGAAGCACGCAAACCCATTTGCTACCTCAAAGGTCCCTCCGACAATAAATTTAATAGGGACTTTTCCACTATAAAAACCTTACCAACCGTTGTGTATCACTTTTATTTATTAATTCCGTGTATCTGCGTCATTCTTATTTATTCATTTCATTAAATATTACATCTACACTTAAATATACACGTATATATGTGTGTATTTATACAGCAGCGACAAAAGACATTGTAATAATAAAAAGTAATAATAATTTTAATTTTAATCTAAATATATCGCGATAACACTAGACTATAATTAAGGTCAATTGTTTATTTTTAAATCAGAGAGGTCAACCACAAAGTATACACAATACACCCTACAACTTGGTAAATTTACGTTTTCGTGGTTAACTATAGGGACAGAATGTTCTACAACTACAATTTTGGTTTTAGATGTCAAGCAACTAAATAAACAAATAAATTTTTTTTTTTTTCTATCATAAAGTTTTAAAATTTTAATTTATATAATTTTTTTATCAAAATTATGTTGGGTATCAAAAAAATTAAAGCTTATGAACGAATAATTTTTAACAAATTTATGAGTCGCTCAAAATTATGTCCCTGATTTGGAAATTTTAAAAAGAAAAATTGATAATGTGTTGTGTATATTTTTAATTCAAATTTCTGAGCATAAAGTTTTCATCAAAAAATTTTTTTATAATTGGACCAAAAAAGGATAAAAGAATTTGTATAGGATATCGAAGTACTATTTGGGGCCATTGCTCCATTTTTTGATATTTAATACTTTATTTTGAATAATGATAAAGTATAAAATAAAATTTTCATTGTAACAGTCTGATAAAAGTATCTTTGTACACATTTTAAAAACTAACTGTCATTGCGCCTTTGCAAATTATTTTGTTTTAATTTTTCAAGTGTCCAAAACTGGCCTTAAAGTGGCCAAAGATACGGTGCCTCTACCCTATATTTTATTAGTAATATAGATAATTCATAAATAAATTTGACAATTAATGCAAATACATTTGAATTATAAATTTTCCCTCACATTTTACAGACATTTAAAATTTCAATTTCATAGATTTATTTTAATTCAAAATTATAAACTAATTTTGCGATAGCCGACCATCTTAATCACCCGGTTAATTTATAATTTGTTATACAATATCGTATAATTAAATAAAACTATAACTAAACACTATAATAGACTTAGTGAGATTGCAACCGACTCCGCAATCTACGAGATAAATTTCTTGTTATAAATCAGATATACAGAAATTTATCATTTGCGTATTATACTTCTAATTATGTATTTATCTGTATACAGTTTCTACAACAACAAGTTTTTCAATTGATAGCTTATTCACAGTGTACTGATAAATTAAAAAGTTTATAACGAGCTGATTTAGCAGATAATTTGAAAGCGGAAAAATGGCGGACCGGAGAACTAAAATTTGAAGAGCAGAATGACATCAATTAACTAAAAAAAAAAAAAAACGTATAAAATTTGTGCGGGTTCGGTAGATAAAATAACGGAGATATCCGTGACATAAATTCAATCGGAAAGTGGACAGGTTTGCAATACAAATTTTTATTGCCCAAACCGTAAAATCCAAACAGTAGAATCATAAAAGGTTATACTCTTCTTTAGAGAGCCATGAACTTGTGTGTAAAATGGTCGAATGTGAAACATTATACATACATTCATATATTGTTGTATGTGTGCATGCAATAAAACACGTAAGGTCATGGCTACTGGTTTTATTGATGATAATCCGGGTTTGTGGCAGATAAATGTTTCAGCCTAATTTCTTACAAATTGCCTAAATGGTTATATTTCAAGCTTCCATTCTACAGTTAGACCTTTTGAAAACCCAAAAAAAAGAACAGCAGCCAAAAGTATATTGTAGTATTTTGTCAAATTAAATAAGGAGTAAAAGTCTGACATGATATCGTGCGTTTTAAAAATATATCGAGCTGGTGGAAAAAAAATTAAATAAATAATAAATATAAGCTTAATGAAAAACTCACGTCCTTGTACTTTTGATTGATTTGTCCTCACTGAGTTCACAAGTTCTAATAGTCTCTACGTGATCTCACTCTTTTTAATTAATTTACCGTAACACTTTTTTTAATTCGTCTCTTATTGTAATAAAAGAAAAAAAAATGTCTACTTCTTTGTTAAATTAAAATTTACATAGTTACATTTACAAAGGTGGGTCACTGAGAAGTAGAGCTTTTGAAACCTTTTGTCATTAAAGTTTTTTCGCTTCAATCCACTGAGTCCGTTAACTCGTCGGTATAATTAATTTTCTAAAACTAAAGATAAATTATTTTCAACCTCTTTAAAAATTATTTTGTCCATAAATATTGATTTTCATTGATTGCTATAGGAATTTCTAACTAGCAAACAACAATATTTCCATTGGGATCATGTAATTATTAATTAATGACCTTGGCACATTCCCAAACGCGTAATGTTGCATTTCATTTGTGGACAGACGGCCACAAAATGACCGCGTAAATCGAGAATTTCCGAGCAAATATAGGTAATGCTACATACTCACCACCAATTTCAACACTGTTTATCTTTATTTAAATTATATTCAAATGTACACTGTTGTTAATTCATAGTTCCGAATTAGTAATTACAATTACTACCTATTATCTGACAGAATACGCAATTAAATTAACATTTGATGATTAAAAAAAAAAATTTATAGAAGATCACTTTTGGTTATTTTTGTAAACCGTTTGAAATATCGTTACTAATTCAAAAAGATTCATTTTTATACGCCTTTTTGACTTTCGGAAACTCTCTAAAACCAAAAGGGCGTATAATTTTTTTTCACTGCCCGTCGTTTTGTAGACAAATTTTTAAGCTAAAAATTGGAAAAGAAAATTGAAAGGCAATTGGGCGTTTAACTTAAATTATATGTCCCTTCAGCTTTCAAATTTTTTTTTTAACTGTTAGTTTTAAAGTCAGTCTCCGAAACGATTGATAATAAAAAAAAATTATAAACCCTTTTGGCTTTAGAAAACTCTAAAGTCAAAAGAGCGTATAAAAATATAAGTCCTTTCGGAATTAGTAACGCAATATAACGAGTGTTGAAAACCTCTTTATTAAATTGTATAAAATGAAAGTTTTTAATAATTTTAATGACGATTACTGTTATTATTATTTTTCATTTAAAAGATATTTCTCTTTTGCGGCGATGCTTTTAAACAAAGGAAGGAGCGTAAAGCCCAGATCCGGCTTTTACGCCCTAGTACAACTGAGCATTTCCGCAATTTAAACCGGTCAACCTGAATGGGTTGTCTCTTCTTCATCTTTTTCTCTTTCTCTCATTTATTTAAACTCGCGAGACTATCCTCAGACAACGCCCACGTTCTTAAACTTAAGAGCAAAAGCCTTCCGTTTTATACCGGCTATACGCAACACCCGTCTATTTCAAACTCTTTTCAAGCCCTCAACTTTGACTTACACACCCACAACAAAATAATAATCTCAAGTACTTTTACATTAATTGAAAATTAAAAAGTTAAAAATTTAATTTCCCTTCAATACGAAAACTTTTTTTTTTTTATTATTTATTGAAACTCAAAATCAATATAAATTTTTTAATTTTTTTCCTCAAATTTTAACACCGTAAAGTTTAAAATTAAGTTTTTAACTTCAAAAAAGTTTTTGTGTTTAATAACGATAAAAATAACTACTTTAAATATAAAAGTAAATAGTACATTCAGTTGACGTCACTAAGTTGTAAAAAAACATTAACTTGTGAAAAAAAAAAGCGTAAGAATAAAAATTAGTACGATTAATTTTATCAAATGAGATCTTGGAAGGTCAAAGTCTTGCGTTTGCTGGTCAGAAGAAAACAAACACTCGTTAACAAGACACATGAGGATAAATTGAAGAGATTTCCTGCCGCGGTTCAAATCGTATGCTCTCTGCCCTTATAGACCTCAATATATAGATATATATATAAATGTTGAGTACAGCCGACTGGGCCAGAGATTAATTTATCAAATTACACGTCCTACAATTGCGTTATAATGTTATATTAAAGTAACCGGGAACTTTTAGTTACTGCTCTTTGCTTGATCGTTTTCATTGTCGTTGTTGAATAGTCTATACTATACTACTCATCATATCGCAACTCTCTGACAAACTTGTTCGTAGATGATCATATGACAACACTGCGACGATATCGTCAAACAAACTCTATTACAAGCTTTTTTCATATCTTATTTTTTTTTATATTACACCCAGAGCCTACATATCAGATGTAACATTTTTTTATAACACTCTTAGAAAATAATAAATATCTTTATCACAAATTAAACTTTGAGGAAGAGACCAAAAAATTTTTAGAGATAAAAATTACTATCAACAGACTCTAATTATTTTTATTACCCAATTTTTATTTTACGTTTATATTTGTTATTAGTTTGTTTTTGTTCATCGGTATTTAGTAGATGTACGTCATATGATAAATTGATAAATGCATCTAACTAATGTATATATGAACATGCCAGATAAGTTTGCTTTCACAATAATTGATTGTTTGATCAGTGATTATTTTTGAAAACTCATGTTTCCTTATAGTTTTATAAATATTATTTTACACTGTTGTTTGTTCAATTAAAACACGTTACTTTACAAGATATGTGACAATCTTGTAATTAATCATTTTTTGACATCACTGTAAAGTTATATTGCTATCAATGAAATAACATATTTTTAGAAATTAATTATTTTTAGATTTTATTTTAACAGATTATTCGTAATCTTTTTTTGACACGCGATTACTCTACAGGCGGAAAATTTTTTAGTAATGGAACTTAATTTGTTCTAAAAATATCTTAGGCAAGAGTCAACATTTAATTATTTAATCCTCAATACGTTAAAATTTTTGTTTTTCTAAAATTTCAAGGAAATTCAAAAAATTTAAATTATCATGAAAAAAAAAAAAGTTATTTCATTTTCAGGCAAAATGGGGATATTAAAAAAAGTTTGGAAAAATTATTCTCCACAAAATTAAACAACTGCTATAAGTCAGGAGTGTCATTAAAAAGAAATTTCAAAAATAAATTTCAGGCATCTCTAACTTTTTTAAAAAATTTGTAATAGCAATGAATTGCAATTTCAAAATAAAATTCCAAGTAATCTATTGGGCCCAACTTTCCCTAAACGATCATTTTAAACTCTATTTTTAATTATTAAAGAATTTTTATCACGATCATTTAATAAACTTCCAAAGTCGAAACTGATTCAAATATTTCGGTAAAAATGAAAACCAAATTTTGGTAAAAATAAAATTGACTGTTACTAATAAAAAAAAGTAGTTCTTCTAGAGAAAAAAAATTTTTATTCGCAAAATTTAATAATAAAAACCTCCTCAAGGCAACTTTTTTCTTTTTTTGGTAAAATTAAATTACAAAATATATATTTTATTTCGATGTAATGAACTGTAATTTGTTGAATAAAGATATTTGCGACCCTCGTAACTTTCGTAACACTATGAAATACGATATAGGGAAAAAGCATCTGCAGACAATCTGCCAAAAGGCATTGCCCTTACTCGCCTTAATTTTCGAGTCAAAGCAAAGTAGTCGTGTCGGTGGATCGTTACAGTCAAACTTTGCTATCTTGAACTATACGTACACGGAGTCTAATTAGAAAGTAGTCTAGCTATACTCTATTCTAATAACTCGAGACTATCAATCGAATACGCTACTGCAGTCAATAATTACCAAATAATTATAGCTATTCACTAAAAAAAAAAAAAAACCATATATACTATTCGTATAAAATAAAAATAAATCCCTCTAGCATTAAATCATGAAATGTAATTAAATAACAGTTAAATGTACATTAGATATAAAATATATATTTTTTGTGGTAATTAATAAATCGATAGCTAATTATGAGACATGATATATGAGGTGATTAATTATAAATTGTAATATAAATTAAAGTTTAATTCATTTCTATTTTTATTCATGAATCGAATCAGAAATAAAAGACTGGATGAAGAAGAAATAAAAATAATAATAATATTCAAAGTGTAGTTTACAGATCGGGGTCGAGATGCAAGTCGAGAATTTTTCTCGAATCGAATTATCGATTCCACTCGGCTAGGTGGTCTCTCTTTGCTTTGCCCTTCTCTCGGGCTTTTTTTTGTATTTTTATTTTTTTATTTTAACCTGTGTGTCGACGTTTCCTACATACCAGTAATACACATACATACATTTGCCCACACATATCAGCATATACCTTACAACATATATATATGAAGATAGTGTAATCAAGAATGTGTGGCTGGGTTCAGAAGTGTCCGATGGGAATCCAGCGTTAGTTGGGTAGATAGACGATGGGTTTAGCACTTGGCTTGGGAATAGTGTAGTAGTGCTGAGGCGAGCAAAGATTCAGGTTCAATGACCCAAAAAAATTAGCTCCCAGCCATTCGATTTTATTTTTTTCCGCAAATATAAAAATTTAAGGATCAAAATATTAATGATAATTTTTCTTCATACTAAAAAAAAATTTTTTCAAAAGATAGTTAATTCAATTGTGAAAAATTATGCGGTGAAATAAAAAATTTATAATAAGACAGATTAAAAAAAAAATTGTGAGACAAAAAAGGTGACACACTCAAGAGTGAACTTGATGTGCACTTGAAGCAAGTTCATCTCATTTCAAAGCACGAGTTCCAGTTTAACCTGTTAAGATCTTTAACAAGTTGAGCACTCATGCAAATTGTAATCTTTGCAGTCCAATTAGTACCAACGCCATGGTATTAACAAAAGAAACTCTTTAAAATGAAATTTTTTTTTTTACAATAAAAATATCTTATAACTTTTACTATTATTATTATTATTATTGATGTTGATTCGTTATATTTATTCATTGAAATGACTTTAATAGTTCATATTATTATTATTATTACTAATAATGAATGAGTGCACTCTACCATACTATCATGAAATATTAAATTTAATAATTATTTTCTCTTAGAGAACATAAATTAACTCAATTCTTTTCAACATTGCAACAAAAATTAATTTGAAATAAAATGACGTTTAAAGTTTTCGTTTGAATCTTTGCCATTTATTTGTACCAAGAACGTGTTGGTTTAAAAAAAAATTACACGTATGATATTTTATGAATTTTAAGTGATACTTTTATTGTTAAATAAAGACTTGCGGGTACTTTTTAACAAAAATAAAAAAAGATGTAACTAAAGTTGTACCGGTTGGTAAAAACGTGACCGAACTTCCATCAGTAACACTATCGGCTTTACTCAACGATAAACGGATTGTTCGGGCTCACTGTTTGCAGAACACTCTAGTCGGTGGCGCACTGAGAATGGGTTCTACCACCAAATGGATCGCAATAGAAACTATACTAAATGGAAACGGGGAGTAGGAAATTGAAGTTGAGAGAATTCTCTTAAGAGCAATGGACACAAGGAGACTAATCGATGTACATATATAGTCCTTGTACACTATATTACTTTTTAGTATTGTATATATAAATATATACTTAATAGGTAATAATATCAAGTGTAAATATAATTATTATTTTTTTTTTTTGTTTAACGAGTGTGAAAAAATTGTTTATAAAAACTGACAATTAAAAGAGAAAGACTGAAGTTTGAATTAAGCTCTTAAAATATCTAAAATGGCAAACCGAGCGCAGAGAAACATCGAGTTAAGTAAAGAGGAAAGAAAAGGATCGCGTTGCCAAAGTGGCTCAAGTGCTGGGAATATTGTGCAGTAGTTGGGCTTTCAAGGATTAGGTTGCACAAGCAAACTCTCAAGTGCTCCTTTGTCTTTATATTTTTTTTCTTGTTTAGTAATCACGTCATTTTTATTTTTGATCTATCGTTTATGATATCAAGTTATTTTGATACTGTATATTTTTTTATATACAAAAAGTAAAAAAAAAAAAAAAAAAAAAAATTAAAAAGATATATGGAGACAAAAAAACGTATCGCTGTGATTGAAATTAAACGTTTTTTATTCTTGAGTAAATGAAAATTGTGACAGAGGGGTACAGAGGTCACGAGCTAGACAATTTGTTACTTCTTATCACTTGACCGAACATTTCTCATTTTACTTTTCTCTGTCCTTCCCTCTCTTATTCTTTATCCTTTACACAATTTCATTTATAATATACACGTTATCAAACAGCAGCCAGCGTTAGCGCTCAGTAACATCCTACAGCTTTATATACTCTGTGTTTTATCACTTCAGACAGTACTAAAGTATTTATTCTTCGTTTCTTCAATAAAATATAAAAAGCGACGGAAAATGAGATAAAATAAATTTTTTTTTTATCCTTATACTCAATGTAAATTTAAACTATCTTTGAATAAATACAGAAAAAAAATTACGTTCAAATATATGTAATCACCAGTGACGAGATAATTTTTAGTTTCAAAACTATGAATAGATCAAAAACTTTTTTATTACTTTTTTTTTAACTACAGTGTATACGAAAGCTCATTAAATTTTTTTTCGACATCATTTTTTAATGTGGAAATTAACAGAGCTCGTTTATGTCAAAACTTATTTGAAAGTTACGTATTCACAAAAAAAAAAAATTATGTTTAACTTTAATTTTTACAAGTCTCTATTTTTTTTCGAAATAAAAATGATTTATTCGAAAATGTTTCATTTTAACCTACAAAAAATTTGTTCCATGATAATTTCGAATTACTTTTTAATAATCATCGGAAACGATAATTTTAAATTCACAAATTATTAATAAATCAAAAACTTCTTTATTACTATTTTTTTTCAACTGTAATGTATACGAAAGCTCATTAAATATTTTGCCTACACAATCTTTTGATGGGAAAATTCAAAAAACTCGTTTATCAAAGACATATTTTTTGCCCTTATTCGGTAAGAAAAAACCAAATAAAACTTTTATATTTGGGATTCCCAACAAAAAAAAGTTCCATACTTTTTTTTTTATAAGGGAGGGAGGGGCAACATAGGGTATTTAAGGAAATACCAAGTTTTCGAGGACTCGAATACGCTAAATCTTTTTTTTTATTGATATTCAAATTAAGTAGAAAAATTTTGAGTCACTGATAAAAAAAAATTTTTTTCATTTATGCGGGCAAAATGGGGTACCCACTAAAGAAAAAAAAAAGTTGGATTTTAATGAATTTGATAAAATTAAATTTTTTGTTTGTAATTTAAATGAAGAAAAATTATATTTTACATGATTATTGGATACAGTGAATGAAAAAAAATTTTTATCATAAAACAAAAGTTATTAACATTTTTCAACTAACATTCGATTTTTGAAAAAGTTTAAAAAAAAAATTGTAAATAGTGCTCAATTATATTTACAAAAGTAATTTTGAAATGTTTAAAAAACATTTAAAAAATAAAATTTTTTGTTTAGAAATTTTTGGGGGTACCCCGTTTCGCCCCACCCCCTTCCCCTGTAAAGAATTATTTAAATAAAATTCATTTATTGTAACAATTATGTCGAATTTTAAGTAAATTTCATTTTTATGAGTTAATAAATTTTTTTTTTCAAGATTATAAAAATAAGTTATTTTTTTATTTATTGAGAGCATCTAATTTAGCCCTAAAAAATTCACCTTCTTCATTATAATAGAGAGTATAATTTATTCACATAAAATTTTAATAAAAAAAAAGTTATTTAACTTATTTAAATTCATATATTCACATTTTTTTAGTAACCCCGACTTACCCACATTTTCAACTCACATAAAATTTTTCTTATTTAAATAAATCATTCCAACGCTGCTAATTAATTAAAATGTTTTTAAAAATAAAATTATTTCTTCATAAATTTTTTAATTTCCCGATATTTTATCCAAGCGAAATTTTAAAAAAATCTGTATGAGAATATTATTGTTTGGGTTTAATGTCACATAGATATAAATGTACACCACCCACGTATGAAAATAAAACTAAGGCTACCGTCGACAAACAAATACACTGAGATTACTGGCGATAAGTGAACTGAGAATTCTGCCAGCTTTTATATTTTTTTGCTTTCTCCCTTCAACTTTAATATCCTTCTATATTCTCACTATCGTTACTTTGCCGAAGTTTTTTATATTTTTTTAATTTACGTTTCTTCTTATCTTTTTTAGGTCTTCATAATAAATGAAAAAATTTCACAACATTCATAGACCTGCGCTCTGTAATTTAATTAATCAGTGAAAATAGAATAGACCAAATATTAAATTTAAAAATTAATGTCAGCATCATTTTAATAACATACTTGTTATCAAAAACTTTTATATATCGAGTCGGACTGTTCATCTCATATATTTTTAATTAATTATAATCTATACTTAGAAAACAGAATTTATTTTTTCCTTTTTTAACCGCAATAATTTGAAAATTACTAAACTACTAAAAATGATACTGTCACCACTCGATGTATCATCGATTAAATATGACTAGGTTACTTTTAATTTTAATGCATAGTGAATTGATTTTTTTTTTTTTTTTTTTGTTTAACCAAAGTATCTAATTATCTAAACGTCAACAGGAAAAAAACTAAAAAAAAAAATATAAATTTATTTTCAAATGATATTTGTGACGAAACTATAGATTTTAGAAAAAAATTTTTTAAACAAAAAGTATAGGAAATTTAATTTCCAATGAGAAAGGTCCTGACAACTTTTTATGTAGATTTTATAGTTTCAAAGTTACAGAGAAAATAAAAAAGTAATCGATTTAATTAAGAATAATCTGTTAAAATTTAAAATAAATAGATTTACGTGAAAATACCAAAAGACCTTTTTTGTAGAGAATTTATCTAGCTACAAAAATATCTATATACATTTTTGTCATATCTTTAATAGTTTAGCCATAATTTTGATTTTTCTACAAATAATTTTGAATGTGATTTGAAAATTAGTTATGAAAAAAAATATATATTATTAGAAAAGATAAATTGACGTCCAGCAATGCGTGGGAGAATACTGCTTGTTATAGTACACATAATTTAATAAAGTATTTATTAAATATCAAATGCCAATAAACAAAAAATAATGAAATTTGTCCTATAAATTAATTAAATTATTAATTAATGTTATTATAAATAATGAAGTTTAAATTATATCCAACTATAATATGCAGTACGATAACTCATTATAATTCGTTTAGCGAGTGAAATTTTCCGAGGAATTGGTTCTGACATGTATTATAATAACATCGCTAATTACATATGTTTGTCTTCGTTGTTCCTGTTAACAATGACATACATTCAAAATATAATCGCAAATAATTAAATATTACACGCTGCAATGTTGATTGTAAATACCGAGGCCACCCATTGATACTTTGTTTCATTAATAGCTATTATAGTATTTTATTTAATTACAAAAATAAGAAAAAAGTATTTCAATTATATTTAATTTCTCCATGTCCATCACGAGTCACTACAGAAATTAATTAATAAATAATTAAACAAAGTTTGGAAAATAGTTTATTCTACGAGTAACTTTATCGAAAACTCATGTTCATGTTTGAAAAATATTAATTTTAATTAAATATTGGTTTTTTTTCTTTTTTTTTTACTAATTTCGGAAAAATATCAAACGAGTAATTAATTTATAACGAGTTAAAACTTTTAATTTTATTTTTGAGAATTCCAAAAGTGATGATAAAAAAATGAATAAAGATAAATGACATATATTTGAGTTTTTATTGTGTATACAAATATAGAAATATATGAACAGTCCAACCGAAATTCAATATTAAAGTTCTCTCTTTACTTTTTACCATAAAATAAAAACATCAAAGCAAACAGAAATAAAAGTAGTCGTTTTTAATAAAATGTCCATTTTTATACAGAGTAATAAATTTTTGATACTATTTTATTTTATTAAAAAAATTCTTGGTCAGAAAAAAAAATTATTTACACTTCTTTTAAAATATTATCAGAAAAAGAATATTTGGTATAAATATCAATCTCGGAATGCAGTTTTTACTTAAATTTCATTTTACTTTGAACATTTAAAGGGCCCAACAAAAAATTGAGTACTCAGAAGTTTTTGTAAAAAAAAGTTATTTCCAAATTTTTTTGAATCCTAATTCATTTTTTCTACTACTATTTCGAAAATTTGCTTTCTATTATTTTTTTATTTATCTAAGCTGTAAACTACCAGACTTGTTAAATTTTATCAAAAAAATTCAATAAACAATTTTTTTTCTGAAGAAACTCTACTGTGTATCGAAACCGAAAAAAAAATTTTTAATAACAATTTAAAACCCGTATTACTTTCTCCGGGTTCAAGTAAAAAGTAAGAAGTTAAAAATATATATTTTTTTCTCATTCTCTCCATTTTCCTCAGCTCTCCCCTATAGTGCGTCATAGCAAAATATTTTCTTTCATCATAAATCGCATCATCCGTTTGAAATATTTTATTTCCACTATCAATATAAACTACCCAATTTACAATAATTTAAAAAAAAAATTAAAAAGCCATTACAAAAAAATTTAATTTGCCCAGATTTAATACAAACTAAAATAGAACTCGTACATCGTATGCAGAGAAGCCAGAGGAGACAACCAGAGAGACTCGGGTCATGTAATAAACCTCGAAACTGCAGTTAAAGCAAAATGCCTGTGGATCTTGAAAGCTTCATGCAATACAAGGTTAATGCTTCTATACATGTATATATTACATACTCATATTCAAAATATGTATACCTAAAGGTTCTAATGAACGTATCCAGTTCCCAGTAATTCCTCCTCATCCTCGCCCCTTTCCCCTTCATCTTCTTCATCTCTTACAAACTACATGCACTTCGGTGCATTAACTTCACACAACAAAACCCAGATCCAAGTAGTCGCGTATACTACAGGTACAGAATAGTACTGAGTACACACCCCAACTGACTTAGTATAATATTGTTTACGACCTAAAGTTAGATTAGTCTAGCATTAATGATATCGAACGCCCCACGGCGCCACACGGCACACCTTTCTCGTTGCTGCTGCTATATTCAAACATTTTTCGACGTCATACGAAAATTTTCCCAAGTTAATTATAATTTCACTGTCATAATATATAATATTAGTAATAATCACTATATGTATGCTGTACCTATTTCTCTTTACGTTTAATTAACATTAATTTACGCCCAGGGCTTATTATTACATTACTATTTTTTTTTGTTTCTTTAATAATTTGATAAAGCAATTTCATTATTTTTGTATGTTCATCATTATCATCTGCACGCACGGATGGATTTTGCGTGATAAAGTGTCCGTTTTAATATTGATACATTATAATTAATTATACAAAAAATAAATACAAATTTGCAAGCACCGTAATTATATTACAGTGTAAGGTGTCAGAATTTGTGAAAAGTTGAGTCGAGCTTTTTTTTTTAATCATGACAAGCTCTTCCTTTTCATAAATTTCAATTCATATATTTTAAACGTGAAAAGTGTCAATTAAATGACATTAATAAAAAAAAAAAAAATCATTATTTTAATGACTGAGATTTTAATGAGTTATTTATGAAGATAAATGTATGTATATATATATATATATATATATATATATATGTGTGTGTGTGTGTGTGTGTAAAGTTATGACTGCAGATAAGAGAATAAATTTTATCATCTAGTAAAAATATATAGACAAAAAGAATAAGTAAATAAGAATGATATTTTTTAGTGAGCCTTGAGGCAAAAGTGGATTCAATATAATAGTTAAACTTATACCCGGGAAACAATTACAAAATGATAAAGTATACATGAGCTTATATACGTTTTCACTTTGTAAATTTACGGGCAATCTGTTGCACTGTGTGTTCTTCTATATTGTACACAACATTTGTAATCTGACATAACAAATGTGAATGTAAAAAAAATAATCATATACAAAGTTGATTTATTATTTTTTTATTTTTATTTACTTTTCATAAGCCCCCCCCCCCTTTTTTTTTAGATACACGGAGAGAAAATTATGGGGATGGTTCCCATAATTTTGTGAAATCCTTTCCTATACCAGTATAGGAATTACGACCATAAATTATGGGAGCAGTTCCTATAATTATAGGAATGTTTCCCATAATTCTAGGAACTGCTCCCATAATTATGGGAATGCTACCCATACCATTATAGGAATGGTTCCTATAATTTATAGGAACACTTCCTATAATATTATGGGAATGATTCCCATAATGATATAGAAACTATTCCTATAAATTATAGGATCCATTCCCATAATATAATAGGAATGGTTCCCATAATGCAATTGGAATAGTTCCTATATCATTATGGGAATCATTTCTATAATATTATGGGAATTGTTCCCATACTATCATGAAAATATTAATTTTATAAAAAGTGTGGAAATCACTTCTACAATACACAGAAATATTATTAAACATAAAAACAAAAATTCAAACATTGAAAAAAAATTCGTATTTTGCAAAAAACATCAAAATTTTTAACAGAAATTTTTTGTCAGCGCAGAACATTCAAGAAAATTCAAATTTTGGAAATGAAAATTTAAATTTTGATAAAATCTCAAATTTTGAAAAAATTTCTACACTATTTTGCAAAAAAAAAAAAATTTATGATATTATAGGGATGGTTCCCATAACATTATGGGAATAGTTCTCATAATATTATAGGAATACTTCCCATACCATTATGGGAATAGTTCCCATAATGATATGGGAATAGTTCCCATAATGATATGGGAATAGTTCCCATAATGATATGGGAATAGTTCCCATACCATTATGGGAATGGTTGCCATAATGGAATGGGAATTGTACCCATACTATTATAGGGATGGTTCCCATAATATATAGGAACCATCCCTATAATAGTATGGCTACAGTTCCTATACCATTATGGGAACTATTCCCATAATTCATAGGAACACTTCCCATAATTTTCTCTCCGTGTACATCAATTTAAATTTCTAGTCTGCCTGTAATGGAACACAAGCTATTATTAAAGAATAAACTGATTGTTTAAAAATTCGGCATTGAAATAAATTTTTTTTTCAATCTCGGCAAGGATCTCAGCTTTTATGAAAAAAAAAATTTTCTAAAGGATATGTAGAGTATGAAATTAAAGCTTAGGAATTCTATCATTGATAAAAATAAAAAATATAGAGAAATATATTGGAAAGTAAATTCTACTCTCTTAAAATGAATCAGTGAAAAAACCTACAAATCAGTGAATATTCATTGCGAATCAGTCCCAAGTATATCACTGATTGAATTAGTGATATACTTGAGACTATTTGCGCAGTGAATATTCACTGATTGGAGTACTTTTCACTGATTCATTTTAAGAGAGTAGATTTTTGGAACTTGAGGATCAAAAATTGTAATGAAAATTGAGGTAACGGGTAGTCTATATTTTTTTAATGAAAATTAATTGGGATGGACATTTAAATTTGGTAAAAAAAAATCGGTCTATCGGTTGACCCTGCAGACCAGCCCCAAAACTTCCCTCTGTTTTTGAGCTTCTTGAGCTCTAGCTTCCTAAGACCCCAAACGTCGACATCTAATGAAAACTCAATTTTCGAAAATCGGAGTGAAAACAATAACCTCCCGAATTTTTGAAAATCATCCATTTTCTTAGCGAGAAATTAATAAATATATTTATAAATATAAATTTGTCAGTTCATTTAAAACTTTTAAAACAAAAGATAAATTTGTATATTTAAGTTAAAAAGAAATAAATGTAACAATTAATGCAGACAGCCTTGAATTGTATTGACTTTCTTTTGGAACTTATTAAATTTCAAATTATTATGATTATAATTGTAATTAAAGAATTTAAAGAATAAATAAAGTGATAAAATTCTGATTACGTAAATTTTCATAGTTTAAAAAATATAAATTTGTTTTTTCAAGCTCTCATTCTATATTTACGCAAGAAGGTAATCGATATTGCGATGTATACTCTGAGCAAAGAGAAAATGAGAAAAAAGCTCTGAGGTAAAACCTTTTCCCGTTTCTCTTTTCTTCACACGCAAAGTTGGTGACTACTCCTTCAGGCGATGATAAATCCGAGTTTTCCTTCACCGCGCCAAGATGAAGTGACAACGCGTTATCCTTCTTTACTCTCTTTTTGTCACTCTTACGTTTTTTTTACACTTCTTTCTCGGTACATTCAGGCTCTTGCCTTTAAGCGCACATAAATCCTCATTTAACTTCTTCGTGCCGTGGACAAAATCGCGAGGAGAATAAGAAACTGTAAATTTTTATTTTTAAAAACTACCGCGGTCTCAGTTATTCCATTTCTGTACAAATGACAGTAAAAATATGAACTAAAATAATAATAATAATGTTGCGAAGGTAAATTAAAGTTATATAAAGATAAAAAAAAGTGAGTTAAGTATCTTATGAAATCAAAATGCTTGTGGAGACATTAAAGTTAAAAAGGATTATAAAGTCCCTTTATTCACCCCGAAATGACAATTTCCTATCGTGATAAAAAACCATTTAATGAATTTATCATTTTCATATTTATATATTTATAATTATTTTTATTGGTTTCTAACACGAATATTTTGCGTGCAGTTAATTATATAAGCTCATCGAGACTTTTTTATCGATTTATTAATACATTAAATTTTATTTTTAAAATGTATATCGAGAGGAGTAAAATACGATACGCAAAATAACTTTTTTTAAAAATCATGTAAATTTAAATTTCAAATTTTTTTTTATATTCAAAACTTTTACTTTGAAGTTCTATTAAAATTGTACTTCAACTAAAATTTACATACGATCACTGTTATTATTAATTTTTTTTTAAATATTAAAAAAATAACTTTTTTATTTTTTTAAAATAACCCATTTTTTCAAAAAAATAATCAAATTTATGACAACTGAATATTTGTCTTATCACTTTTAAGTACGAGCTAGAATCCAGATTTAAATCAAGATTTGAATTTTCACTGGTTACCGTCTCTATTTTTTCCCGCTCCTTGATAATATAAATTTCTTAAAAAAAAAAAAAAAATAATAAAAACCAATTATCTATAAAAGAGTCTGACTAAAAAATTAAATTTATTCAAATTGCAGGGACTTAATAAACATTAAAGTGATAAAAAAATTTTATTCTTTTGTAAGAAAAAAAAAGTTCAAGTGTCGCGTGTTGACGCGTGCCTGCACGCAGTTAAATTCTGCTTAATATTCACTTGACTATAAGCATTTGGATGTCTCCTTGCTGACTGCAAATAGTGTTATTAATGCGTGATAGCTGATTGTTTACGTCCGACGTCAGACAATAATTGTCACTTTATCGGCATAGAAACGATCGAGACAATGATTCATTTTATTCGCGTGACCTTGAATATTTATAATCACTTATCCGATTAAATTACAATAATAAAATTCATTTCAAACTTAATTGTTATAGATTTAATTTAAAAATTTAATCAAGCTGTCATATGTTGTCTGTTATTTTTATTAAAAAAAAAAAAAAAAAAAAACAATAATTAAAAATAACAGACGCCACATACTCATACTTTACAAATACTAAATAAACCAGAGAGAGGAAGCGAGCAGTCATGAAAACCACCAACAGCTTCCCTTTTTAACGTCAGTGGACTACATCATACGTCACTTCCGGTTTATTCTTTGATGCACATTTATTTTTATTTCTTTGTACTTTTTTATTTCCCTTGTGTTCTTTTCTTTTCTTCTCCTTTAGTTTATTTATTTTATTTCCTAGCCATGCCTTCAAATCCAACCAATTTTCACCAGTCTGACAAAGAACAGCTACTACTACTTGCACTATTTTTGCTCCAACTGCTGGTAGTATTTCTACTGGTTAAATTGATTGACTCGAAAAATAAATTTCGTGACTTGCTCCTAAGAGATGTACGTTAGTTAGAAGAAAATACCTCGAGTTTATTTTAAAAGAAATACCGTAAAATACACTCTGTACTGCTATTACTCTTAATTGGCATAAAAAAAATTTTCAAATTTATGAAATAAATCTATGACATAAAGCTTAAATATTTATTTTCATACATAATCCAAAAAAGTGTGAAAACAGTAGAGTGTATGGGAAAAATGTTGCTACAGTATAACTTTTAAATAAATGATGTGAAGTAAAAATATTCGAGGTATGAAATTGCGAGGAGAAATATATCGGAGATAAATGCTAGAAAGTCTCATGAGATGAAGACGGAATCTCTAGACTATATATTTCTTAGCTTTCAGTTACTTCAGAGAATTCAGTAGGTGGAAAAATGTCAAACAAAAATTCGTATATTTCACTACTATTCATATAAATATACACACACATATATATTCAGTAAAGAGATCACTAGTGGAAATAAAATAAAAATATAGAATAGATAAGAAAAAAAAAAATCCCGTCAAAAAAAAAATAATAAAATTAATCATTTCTCAGAAGACTGTCACATTTACGATTGTCAAATACATTTAAATAAAGGTTTTTAATCATGACGACGTCACGATAATGACACAGTAATATCACGTGAAGGGTTTTGGTTATCGAAAAATAATAACTGCTTGGAAGCAGATATATACATATATAAGTTACGAAATGTCTATAAGAAATGAAATTATAAATTATTTATAAATATGATAAGAAATAAATGATAATGATAGAGATATTCATAAACGGGAAGAAAAATAATTATTTGTATTTGTATATATGTATATATGGTATATATGTTTGCAGACATATTGTGGCGTCAAAGGTACGAGCATCAAACGCAGTATCGCGCCCGATAAATCGACATAAGTGAACGATAATAATCGATACCTCCAAGTTGATATAATGAGTCGATTTATATACGATCACTCGATCAACTTACACAACTTGTCCCGCCTCTCTCTTTGTACACAAACGAGCATCTCTGCTCCATTCTCGCGCCTCGGTCTTATATCTTTTATCTTATATATTTTTATTTTTATTTTTATTTACGAGATACTATCACTTATGTTCCTGTGGGTTTTACAAGTGTGGAACGCGGACATACGAGTTACAGGAAGCTACTGACAACTATTCCTTCTCCGGCTATCTTAATTGCTTACTCGTGTAATACACTTGTGTATTGTACTTGTCTATAATAAATAATAATAGTCTACCTAATTCATTCCGATGTCATTAGTATTATTTATTTACTTATTTATCTGTAGTTTACTGGTCTAAGAATTTAATGGTCATCATTGTCATTAAGAATCTTTGATAATTACTATTGGAAAATTAAAATACGCTTTTCAAAATTTTTTTTTTAATGACTTTTTTTGAATTTACTAAATTAAGTTTCCGGATAAATTTTCAAATTTTATTCAACTTAAATTGATAAGAATAAAAAAATGATACAAAATCTTATGATCCTGAAGTTAGCAGACTATTAATAATTTTCGGATTTTTTTTTTCAATAAATCAATTAAAAAAAAATGAAAAATTAAAATATGCACATGTAGAAAATTTTAAAACCTACAGGTGCAATTTTTTCAAATATTTTTTTTTTTATAATTTATCGCTTGAAAAAAAAATCAAATATTTATTAGACATCGGCTAACTTCAGTTTCATAAATTGTTGAATTTTGAATTAGTTACTGAAGTTTGAAAGGTGGAAATGATGGAAATATCACTTTTAGATCCCGGGGCGAATTTCAATTTCAAAACTCACAGAAAATTTAAATTCTGCAACATATATATATTTTATTGAATCTGCCAAGTCAAATAAGCTATTGAATAAAAATAAATAGTCTAAAACCGTTAAGAAAAATTCCATAGCCTTAAATAGGTCGCTTTGACATTTCCAAAAAAAATATAAAGAAATAAAATTTTTTATTTAACTGAGAACAAAGTAATGAACTTATTGAGTAATTAATTTGGATTTTATTTAGGAAAAGATTTTATTTTTATTCAATTAAATTTTTTTTTTTTGTTTGCTAATGCTAAAGACTCATTCACTAAAGCTTTGATAGTCAAAAACGTTTGAGAGAAATTCACGCCGGCAATTCTCGCGGCATTGGTAATTAAAGTTTAACGTTTAAGTGTATCAAAATCAAAAGCAAGCAAACTAGCTCAGTTGTTGTATAATTACCTAAAATCTTTATGAGTGACATACAAAGAGAAAGGGAAAATTTGAACCTCACAAAGAAAGGGAGTATAAAAAAAAAGATTAAATTTACGTCAATTATTAAATTTAAATAATTTTATTTAACTATATGAAAAGATAAAAAAAATAGAAATTACGGATTGTTATCTGTTAACGGTAATCATGTGTAATCTTGTGATAAATATTGCACATTAGTGTGTACACATCAAATCTATAAGAATCTGATAAATTTAACGCGTGGCCTAGAAATTATAACGAGCTTTATAGTTAGTGACAGTAAAAAAAAAAATAATAATAACGAGAAGAAAAAAAAATAATTTTATGCAGAGAAATAAAGTGGAGCTTCAAGTACGTATCTTAAAGTTGTTTTGTGCTCAAGATCACCTTACACAGATAATCTCAAGTGTCACACGATCGATGAACGTCTAGTCGCTAAAGAATAAAACTCAATGGAGCTCGAAGATATTGAGTAAAAAATAAAAATAATAATAATCATAAACATAAATAGTTAAACATGGCAACGTTATTGGTTTAGATAACCTAAGCCTTTATAAAACCAGCAATAATATCTTCATGGTATATAAATTTTAAAAGACGTCATTGTGTATATAATTAATAAATAATAAGATACTTACAAATGTTAATACCCATAGTCATTAGTCGTAGTAATGAAGCTTATAATTAAACACGCGATATGTAGATTTAGTATTTAGTTTATTTACTATTTAATGTTAAGTCACCCTGATGTTAAGTGTACGATGGCTGCTTCGAAACTGCAGCTCTAATGTTTAAAAATTCTTTTGTTATAACTTATCCCCTCCATATTTTAGTTTCGTGACAGTTTAGGAAGACAATAGTCCAATCACTAAAAATGGACATGCAGAAGAATAAAGGGAAGCTTTGTCTTTTGAGACTTCAATTTAAAACATTTTTTTTTCATACCTCTATTATTAGATTTATATTCAAAACGTATGTTTAAATTTGCTCGAAAATATTTTATGAAAACTTTTTTTTTTTCAGGTTTTTTAAAAAAACATTTAGCTAGAAAAGTTTTTTACTTTTGATGATAATCAAATACTTTGAAATTGAAAGGAAAATGGACCTGATATCGAAATTTGTAACAGTCAATTTTTGCCTTAGCGTCATGATTTTTTTTCAACTCTTCGAAAATTTTTTTTTCGAATTTTTTTAAAGTATATTCAGCCAGAAAAATTTTTTATTATCAATAGTAACTAAATACTCATGAATTTAAAGAAAAATGGACCTAATATTGAAATTTTAAAAAGTCAATTTTTGCGTTAGTGTTATGATTTTGTTCCCACTCTCGAAAACATTTAATAAAATTTTTTTTTTCGGATTTTTGAGAAATACATACAGCCAAAAAATGAACTTTTGAACCTAAAAGAAAATGGACCTAATATCGAAATTTGAAAAAGCCAATTTTTGCTTTAGTGTCATAATTTTTTTTTACTCTCCTCGCAAATATTTGTATGTTATAATAAATTATAAAATAATTGTTTCGTATTATCGTTATTGTTGTTTTTTAATTGTTTTCAGTAATAGATAACCTGATAGTTTAGATAACCTAAATCAATACCATATTACAATCGATAGTAAGTTTAGTCTATAATCCAGTAAATTTATAAGTTCATAGTCCGATTGAGAAACAAAGGAATAATAATAATGATTTAATGATAATTATGATGATGATGAAAATGGAAATGTTAACAGACTTCAGCAAGTTCTAACATATAAATAAAAGCAGTCATTAAAACAAGCGTACGTAAGTAAAATGTAATAAAATAGTTCGAGATTAACGAAAACTTAAAAGTTAACTTGTTGCAGTTTACAAACTAAGCTAAAACTAAATACTCTCTTCTGTCTTACATTGAACTAAAAGTCTCAAATTATTTGCCAAGACCTATTTCAAAACTACCTGACTCAAGTTTGTCGAACATCATGTATATATAAATATAATTATAATGCTAATGTTTATAGCACTGGAACATTAGATTGCCAGTAAATGTGCATTAGTCGATGGATGTACGAGAAAAGTTAACGAGATATACGGTGAGGATAAATAAGTACATACGACTATAAACTCCTAATGAGGGGATTGAAAAACGTTGAAGAACTTGGCAATAAATAGTACGTGATAAAAGTACCTAACGATCTTTAGTTATAGTCTTTTTTATTCACAATATTAACTCAAATATAATAGATACTAAATAAACTTGAAGAATTTTTCTACTTTCAGCTTTTGTTTAACTTCAACTGAAGATATAAAAACATCTGAATTGAAATACTCTTTCAAAAGTTAATGAAATGCTTTGAATGGAGTCAAATAAAAATTACAGTTTTTATTTTATTATTTTTAAATTGATAACTTTCAATGAAGAAGTAAATAAAAGACAACTTGAGTAACTTTAGCTGGCAGGGTAATTCAAACCCTTTAAAAAATTTATTTCGACTTTTTTCTCATCAAATTTGATCATTCAGATTCTAAACCTGTAAATTACACGTTAAGTAGATAAAAAAAAAGTTCAGAATAGTGAACTTCTAAATCTGAGCCAATACTGAACTTGGAGTTGATAATTTTTGGAATTTATGAAAAATTCCAGAGTAAAAAATCTGAAAAACGGTGACCCTGCGGGAAAACCCCAAAATTTCCCGCTGTTTTTGAGCTTAGGAAGCTGAGTATAGATTTTCGATCGATTTTCTATACATTTTCTGACGTCCCTTGGATATTTGGCAACCCCGAGTGTGTCAAACAAGTCTTCTAGAAGGACGTTAGCACATAGAAGTAAAGGAAAAAAATCGTTGACTCAAATTTTCAAGTTGACTGTAATAAACTTTCATGAAAAATTTTAAGAACGAATTTTTTTTTTTACGAAAAGTCATGTCTAGATATTATTTTTTGTAGTAATAACAAATTTTCTTACATTTTTAAATAAAAATGAAAACTTATTAAAGAAAAAACGAGATCTCGCAGAATTGTAATCAATAGATATACTGAGTATGCATTATATATATATATATATATATATATATCTAGATGAGTTGAATATCAACTTTCATTCCCGGTCAATAAACGCAATCCTCGTTGTAAGACCAACTAAGCATCGAGACGTCGAGGTATCAGTAGGCAAGATAATGTAATGTTATGTGATGTAAGGGATCGGTTGTATGAGAATAAACGAGTAGAGACGAGAGCTACAAAATAAAGTAGAGGAAGAAGAAATGCAGTGGCATTTATTCTTCTTTGAAACAGTTTGTGACAAGGACGAGTCGAGACAACCACCAACTTATCGATACACTATTTGATTCACATATGTACACATATATGTATTACTGTACGATATACGACATGTATATATGTATATGATATGTACATCCTATGTACACTGTCAGTGTATCCCTATTCCTAGTTATAACATCAATGTCCATTGTCTGAAGCATCGTTAAACGAGTCATCGATTCCTATGCCATACATTGTGAAGACAATGGCATGCATAAACTACTTGTCAGTTAATAGATGTGATAGAATATATTGTTAGTTTATTTACCCAAGTGCACTGTTATTACAGAATTTGATTTATTTAATACAATAATATTGTAATTCAATATTATTTATTGAAATAAAAAACTTAAGTAGGGAAATAATTATAGGAGAAAATGACGCGATTCTGGTGTAAATTTTTAAGTTTGTAAAGAGTGAAAATATTTAAATTATCTTTTAATCAGGCATCAGCTATAAAGACGGGTCTATTTTCCAACCTTTCGCGTGATCATTTTGTCTCGCTTTATATCTGAGAATATTGTTATTGTTATTATTATTATTCTTGAGGTTTATTCACTTTGTTCGTTTGTTTTCTGATGTTCTTTGTTTTTAATCTTGATTACATAACATCAAACGGAAAATAAATTTATTTTTATTTTTCCATCTGTAAGAAAATATATTTTTTTTTGTTTATTTAATTAAAGTCGTTTTTTATTTCTCTACTTTATATAAAATTAAACCAGCAGTTGACCTTTTGTGTTTGTTGGTACTAATTAACAAAATATTTTTTCAGTATTTTAGTTGTAAAGCAATTGCTCTATAATTAATTTTCGAGAACCTGATTAAAATTTTTAACAGTTGGTTCCTATGAAAATTATTTTCTGTTTCTGATCAATGAAATCGTGAGAAATTTTTTAAACTCTAAAGCTTAACTCCAATTTAATGGAATTAATTGACTATTAGATACATTTAGAAAAACTATAACGAAATTGGATAAACAATCGAATAAGAATAAAGCGACTACTGTGACGTTGTCGCCAATCTGCCACAGCGAAACTTTAAAAAAATAATTGAATATAGAAAGATAATCCAAAAAAAGAAGCCGCAAAATAAGTAAAAAGTCCCTGCGAAGATGATCGGATAATCTCTAACCATCTTTTCCCTCGAATTTTGGAATTGAATTGTAAGATAAAACTCTTCAGAAGAAAACGGCAAAGTACATGAGGGAATGATTGCGAAAAAGATTTTCTAGGCTTCTTTAACATTTTTTTTCAGTATGAATATTTTGTATTACAATTCTGCTTCAGGCAAAACTTTCTTCCACATACTCTACACTCGTATTACTAGAATGATACATGCAAATCTACAGTTTCACATAAAATTCATTTTATATTCATTTTTTTTAGTATAAAAACTCAATAACTATCAATAAATACACAGCACAAATAATCATTCGTAATAAATTTCATTTTTAAATCATTGTAGTTTTTATTTTCTAACGATAATTCGAAATAATAAACCAATCACATAAGAAATAAAATTATTACAGCCTTCGAGTTAAATAAAGACTATCTTTATGTAATAAATATAATGACGCTATTCTCTGTAGAGCACTATATATGGCGATATATATAGAAAAAAAATAATAAAACCACAACGTATTTTTCTTTGTGAATTAGAATGATATATGTTTTTTTTCTTGGTACTCGATAGTAGCACATTCGTCCATCTCGATATCTATCATATCATATAATAATCTATCGAGAATTTATATATACGTATACATATATATACCGTGCGTGCAATTGCCCCGAGCTGATAAAATTGCGTAACTAGTTATTGACGCCAGTGTAACAAAAAACTCTTGTATTATCCCGATATATTTTTCATTTTTTTATAAAATTTAATAATAACAATAATATATGAAATATAATACATTTGATATTGATATTGGAATAATATAATTCTTATTCTATGTCGGGTTTAATTAAAAAATAAATATATCAAAAGATAAAATAAAATTTAGTTATTATTATATGATTATGAAAAAAAAATAATTGGAAATAGTATATATATATATCCTCAATGACAATGTTCGGACAGAAACAATTAATCATTTTATTTAATTAGTTGAACGAAAAAAAATTTCTTTGCCAAAGTTAAACAACGGACGTGAGTACAATCGCGTTTTTTTTTATTATTTTTCTATATAATATTATTATTTTTTGTTTGCCATTTTCATAAAAACCTTTTTATTGGGTGTATTTCAAAGCAAACGAATTGCAATTATCGCCCTGTCATTAAAGCGACTGGGTATTGTCAGAATTTTATAAACACACGGTCACTTCTATTAACAGTGGAACCATTTGTGTTTCCGGCAGGCAATAGTGGAACGATAATAAAAATAAAACAAAAACCTTATATATTTAAATATATATATATATAGGCTTTGATGGAGTATGTGTAATAAAAAAGGAAAAGAGAGAGAGGAAAATCATACAGGAAAAAGGTAGAAAGGATAAGAGAAAATAAAAGAAAAAAATAGTAATTAAAAATAAATATAAACGCGGGAAATTTTGAATTTAACATACAGCGCACGTTTAATCGACCAAGACTATCGTATATGGTTATTATTAGACGTGTCGGGGAATATTTAATGTGAATTACCATGAATTAATGCGAGACAGTCGAATTGCAGAGACTATCTTCAAACCACTGGTGGAAAAATAAAATCCTAAGAATCGCATATTTAAATAATTTTATAAAAATTTTATGCAAAGGAGAGCCGAGAAAAATTATGATAAATAATTTTTTTTTAGTCTCAAAATGGTTCCATTATTATTTTTAGACAATTTAGAGTATTCAAAAAAAATTATTGAAAAATTTTTTAAAGTACCCCATCTTGGCCAAAAATAAAAAATATAATTCATTTAAAATTTCGAAAATTTTCAGCAGGAGCCAACTCAAATTTTACTATTTTCTAACCTTGCCAAACTTTCTTCACACTTCTATACTATTATTCTTGAGGCTTTAGTCTTTTTAAGTAAAATAATGGCATTAATTTGCTACGCAATAATTAAAATGCTATATTACGTATGTACATAACCGCGAATTTAGCATAACGCATAAAATGAATATGCGAAATCGATGTTCCCACATCCTGTCTATATTCAATGCATTCTTCGTTTCACAGCTCTACCCACAAGGCATCTAAGCACATCTTTATTAATAAAACCCATCCGTTTATAAACAAATAGAATTGAGATTTAATATTAGACGAGTAAGTTTAAATTTATTTCTCAACAAATTTCAGATCAATTATTTTTTTTAATTAATTAAAATTATAAATATTCTTGTTGATTACTAAAATAATTTTTTTATCTATAAATATAATAATTTTCAAGGTAGCAAGACTTTAATATATTCATATTTTAAATAAAAAATAAAACCTTGGGTAAATTTGTTTATGTTATTATAACATAAATATTTACTAGTTGGTTTTCAAGAAAATATACAAACATTTATATAATTATACGTATTGAAATTAGCAAAGTGAATCTATATATATATATATATATATACAGAATAGTGAAGAACACATAGAATATACAAATGACGCACTATTAGAGGTCACGATGGTCCAATAGATACGTTCGTTTGTGTTGCGCATATATATATTGTAGTACCAATATGTAGTACACTTTATATATATATATATATATTGGTGCATTGAGATGATAATTAGATGCTTGGGTAGCTGCTTACATAGACAGCCGCGAAGTGGTCATCTCGGTCGTAGCGCATGAAATTACATTAGACTAATGCGGATATAATGCACTAATGTGTTGCAGTTTACCTACACACTGACATACATATATCCACATACTTAACATTGATGTTAGACGCGTAGTTACAGCAAACAGCTTTGTGGGAAACCGAAAACCGAAATCTACTCATGACACAATTAACTATCAAACGCCAAAATACAATATTGATTATTCTAGCTTTTAATTTACATTCAAACAATATATTCAAAAAACATGCATTTACTTTAAGTACATAAAATAAAAAAAATATATAAAAATAAATAAAAAGTGAACACCAGCTTTCTTTCAATGATCGATAACACGACATTCACACCGGAAATACAATCACAATCTCAACAAAGCTTTTAAGTACACATACACCTGTCGTTCTCTACTTACTGCTGTGTAGGGTTGTAAGGTAGCGCAGACAACAGTGAGAGCAAGAAAACTTACAAAATATAAATAAAAAGAGGGATGAGAAGAAATAAAATGAAGACAAAACGCACTACGTTGAATCCATGACGAGAGACAAGCGGCAAACAAATACCTGCATACATACATACAGAAAACTCACCCCAGCTTCGATTCTTTACTCAACTCAAGTGCGCAAAAGTTTGACTTAGGTCTTGTAGAAGCTTTTACACACCACCCACACGGCCCCCGAGTCCTTTCACAGCGGAATGTTCCTCTATCAGCAGCCCTCACTCTCTTAACCTCTACTCACCCTACTTGAATCTGACGTTTTCCCAGCCAGCTTTTTCTATACCCCATCAGAATCTACTCGCAGTTTCTACTATACTACTGCTACTGCCGCTACTATTACGCAGACACCTACACGCTAGACTACACTACTATACAAGTAGTACTAGTCTTTCCTCTTTCTTCAGTTCACTTCTTATATTTTTTTATTATATACTTTCAGGCACGTACAGTCTACTACATGTACAACTTACTTGCACGTACAGAGACTTGAAAAAAAGTTAAACATGACGAAAATATCCAAGATTGTATTTTTTATAATAGAATTTTTTAAGGGATAATAAATTTATGTTATTTAATATATATTTTACCTGCCCATAAAAAAATATAATATTAATAAATTTACATTTAAATATGTCACATATTAATTTTAAAATTTTTTCGAATAAAACAACAGAAGAGGGAAACTTTTGATTTACTGGATTTGTTTATCCTTCGTTCGATTTAATTTAATTTAGTAACTTTATGAATGTTCAATTAACGCTAATATATGTTAATTATTATTTTTGGGTCGTGTAGGTATACTGACGCTCAAGGCATACACGAAAACTTTTAATCGAGGGTGTGGGGTGTGAGGTGTGTACTCGTCGAGAGCTTTCATCAAAGATACACACACGTGCACACCATATGTTAGAGCGTATACTTTATATATGTTGTACAAACACGTACAAGTTTATCGATCGTGTACATAATTTTGAGATATATTTTAACGAGAGTAAACTTTTAAGTTATTTTACTTTTTCAGATTTTAGGTACCCAACGTTATTTGTTTTTAACTTTTTTTAATAATCCTTCATCATTTTTCAATTATTTTCATTTTTTCAATTTTTTCTGAGATATGCCAGCCCCTGAAAAATTATTTTAAAGATTTTTCAGTGTTTTATAATTGTTTTTTCAACTTCCCGCCATGAAAATCGACGATTTTCAAAAAATTCGGGAAGTTACTGTTTTCATCTGATTTTCGGAAATCGAATTTTCATCAAACGTCAACGTTTTGAAGTCCTGGGAAGTTATTCTGACTATTTTCAGTCATATCTGAGTACTTATATGCAAGTACATGTGTGTGTGTGTGGGGGGGGGGGGTGAACCTCTATAACTTTTCAAGTGAGTTTTAAATATTTTTAATAAAAATTTTTTTCCTCGGATACGAGAAAATTTTTTCGATACCCCATTTTACCCCAGGTTCTCTATTTTGTTCCAAAATCTATAATAAATTCAAAATAAGTACAGAATCCTTGAAAAAATTGAAGCGTTTCTGCTTTTTGAAAAATAAAAGGCTATAGTAGACCCATTTGTTAAAAATTATCCGACTAGTGGGTACAAATTTTCATTTTAGTATTTAATTATTGCTCTAGATTATTTTCGAGTCATTGGGTCCTTTCGAGCGCTCGGATATATAGCAATAAATATTTATGTACGTTATCTCGTATTAGTACAGCATATATTTGAATAATTTAAAAAGTTAATTAATACAAAGTATTTAAAATTTAAAACTTTTTTAGTAATTCCCAAATTTATCATTAGTTTCTTTCTTCCGATAGTCACGCTCTCATGTGTTTAGCTGTCAAGCGGGCGTGATAAGTAAATCGCACACGCTTTAAATATGATTTCAGAAATTTACCAGTGTGTCAACAGTTTTTTTATAATTATCATTAACTAATCTATTGTTTGACCTCATTAAAAAAAAAAAAAAAGAAAAAAAAAAGTAAATAAATTTTAAAATTTTAATAAGCGTAAAATTAAGACAAGCTGTTATTTAATTATAATTAAAAGTGCGTAATGTAGTTTTGAAATAGTGTTGCACAAATACGTAATTGGTTCTACACTTAACGCTTTAAAATAGTGTAGTAAGGAAAGATAGTAAACTAAACTCGATAAGTAAACTTGATTTTAGCGAGAACACCTTAAGTTGATTTATTTAACTGACAAACCATTTACCCAAAGAGTATAAAAGTAGACAATTAATTTAAGTAAATAGGTAAATAAAAAAAAAAAATTTTCATAAAAACTAACAGTATAAAAAAATAATTGTAACCAAGTTTTTTGTTTTCTCAAGTTTTCTCGTTTTTTTTTTTTTTTTTTCTTAGCAATACTTTAAGGTTAAATTATTTAAATTTTTCACAATCAGATAAAAGTTTACCCTCAACCGCAATATAGATTCTTCACCTAGAGCCCAAAACTGAATTATACGAATAGCTAAAGAATGATAGCTTAAAAAAGATTACAGAAAAGCTCAAAAAAAAAAAAATATATAACATGAATTTATTTTTTCTCTTACATTTAACCCAAATTTATGTAATCGTCTAGTCATGCTGTCATTTATCTTTTTAGACTTATTTGTTTTTATTTTTATTTTAATTAAATATTTCCGCTCAACTCCTGATATGCAACATCAAAATTTTGTTTTATTTATTATTTTATAAAGTTAATTACAATTAATAAAATGACTTAAGTAAACCATAGAATCTAAAATTTTATGGTTTTAATAGTAGTAAAAATAAAAGTGAGTTGAGTCAGCGTATGCCGACAATTTAGTTTGAAAAGATATGGGAGTAATGGCGTTCACACTAGAGCTGGAGTAAAGATAACGAGCATTCGTGTTTCGAATCCTCTATTGGAACGTGATGCCATCCGAGATACTGGAGAAGTGTTGCAAGGAGACTTTTTCTATCCTTATCACTATTTCTATCTCTGTTTATATCTTTACCGCCATCTCTACTTCCATCTCTATCTCAATCTATCACTCTTACTATCACTATCACTATCATCCGTTACTTCTACTTTACTCAGTACAGCTTCTATTTGATGCAAACGAATACTGTATATGAGATCGATTTGTTCTGTGCGGGAATATAATTTCAGGTTGAATTCAGGAGAAACCGAAGAGAGAAGAGACGCTAGATGATGAGTCGGGTGAGGAGGACAAGGGGGAGGAGTAAATAAGGAGTAAGAGAGGAGTCAGAGAAGCGGGAGGAACATGACCTATATTATTATATCTTCTAGTCATACCAACCAATTCAATTAATACGTTAAATTTACTTGGCACCAATTTATACCGACAATTTAAGATCTATCAACTACTTGTAATTAGTGCTTTTCTTTTTCATTTTTTTTTTATTATTCTACTAAGCGTTTAAATATTTAAAGGCTACAATTTTCAGACATTTCCATTTATAAAAAAAAAAATAATGATAAAAAATAAAATAAATGTTAAATTATGGTCACAAAGGAATATAAGTATGCATGGAACTTTGTACAAAAAAACTTTTTAAATTTATTCATCACGCTCGTAGCGTTGAAACGATTTAAAGCGAACAAAAAAATATGAAAAAGAAAAATTTAATAAACCGTACAAAAGTTTCAAGTTGGCTGTTTGAGAATACGATTTTGTGTTAATATACCTGAGAAAATCTGTGTATAAATTTAGTAGCAAGAATAGTAAATTTGTAAGCTGTTTTATGTTTTTTTTTTTATTCATGCTCGGAAATTTTAGTTTTTAATTATAATTACATTTCTTTCGATGTGGGATTGCTTTTAAAAGTTAAATGAATTTGTCAGTGCGGATTATCAGAGACGATATTGATAAAAAAAAAATTAAATGTCACAAGGATTAAAAAAAATGCTTCGGTGAAAAAATTAAAGTTTTACTGTAGATAAAATTTTAAAAAATCATGAAAAAGTAATGTCTGTTTATGTAAATAAATGTTATGTAATAAATAATGATAAAAAAAAAAATAAAAAGTTATTGTGTATCGTAAATCGTGAGATGTGCGGAGGAGCAAATGCCATAACAGGCCACCAGACATTTAAATCGAATGTCACATTCTTTTATCGAGTACGTAAGCTTTCGATATAAAATTATAATAAACTGCAGAGACAAAAAGGGAAAATTTCTTTTTACATACAACTTAAAAAATGTCTTTTATATAAATTATATTCAATTCATGTTAAACTTTAAATTTTATTATTCAAATTTTTGTTTAGCGGTTGTTTGCATCGAGTTGCACTCAGCTGTGCTTTATTCTAGATGATTTATGTAGATTATTAAAATTGTTTTTAAAAGCTTCTATGATAATATTATAACTTTGTTTTTGAATTTAAACATAGAATTTCATTTTCAGATAGTACATGTTGACTAATGACTGATGATTCAGAAAAAAATAAACAAATTTAAGTTACATATCCAATGCGAGTTGAGTTTTTACTCTAGTTTTAAAATTTTTCATTCTACATACTACAGTAATTAAGTGTAATATGCACAATATTACACTATAAGAAATTTCGGAGTGAAAGCGAATTAAATCCGGAGGAAATTTGGAGTGAATGCGAAGCGGATGACTGTTTTTTTATTTTAGTAAAATTCATTTCGAAAGGGAGTTTATTTTATTTCAATAGTAAAATTCCGAATTGAAGAAAATTCGGTTTAAATAAAATTCATAATCACTCCGAATTCACTTCCGATTTTTTACAGTGCATGAATCAGACGATCTAATAAATAATTCTAATGATTTCAGATCGATATTAATTTTAAATTCTATAATTTAAATGTAATTTCTACGATTTCGATTAGTCTGAGTGTACACGGAAAAATTTTTCTTGTTTTACAGACTATGGTGTCATAGTAAAGCCGAATCATATTGACCACATGACAGAAACCGAAATAAACATATTGAAAATTTTACTACACTCAGAAAATTAAATAACATAGAAACTACTATCGAGTTATGGTAAAATTTCTACCTTTAATCCGATAGTAGTGAATATTATCTAGATGATTGTAAAAATCATCTAGATTGTAATATTCACAATATTTATGATAATTGTTACAATCCTGTATGTTAATTATTATAATTATTCTAAATAGTTATATTTATAATCCAGATGGTAACAGTTACCATCAGAAATTATAATTATTACCATCCTGATAGTAACTGTTACGAAATTTATTTCAGAAGTTAATATTATCATCCTGATAGTAAATATTACCATTCTGATAGTAACTGTTATCATCCTGATACTAACTGTTACCGTCCTGATAGCGACTGTTATCATCTTGATAGTAAATATTACCATCCTGATAGTAACTGTTATCATCCTGATGATAACTGTTACCGTCCTGATAGCGACTGTTACCATCCTGATAGTGACTGTTATCATCTTGATAGTAAATATTACCATCCTGATAGTAAATATTACCATCCTGATAGTAACTTTTACGAAATTTATTGTAGTAGTTATCATCCAATAATTATTAATTCTAATAAAAAAAATTATAATACTTATTTTTGCATTGAAAAATGTTCTAATCATTCTAGATGATTGGAATAAAAAATTTAGCCTAATAAACACAATTACTTCATTTTCTGAATGTATGGCCATAGTAATTTTTAAGATATTTATTTTAATATCCGTTAGATGGCCAATATAGCCCGGTTTTACTGTGACACCATAGCATTTAAAACAAGAATAATTTTTCATGTAAGTAGAATATTTTCAGAAAAAATTATATTAAATATTATTATTACTGTAATCACTTTCGTTTAGTTATAATCTATGCCGATATTTTTTTTTTTTTTTTTTTTCAATGAGATACAAAAATTGACGGAGCATAAAAAATGACTGACTGAGAAAAAGACAATTTATTTTGAAAATTAAATAAAACAATAAATATAACATAATTTTATATTTAAGTAAATGAATGTTATTTAAAAATTTTTTTTTTTTTTTTTAAATTAAAAATTTAAATTATTTACTCTTATCACAACCCGATCATTTGAGGTGATAGACTTTGATTTACCAAAAGTGTATTTTAAAATTTAATTTAAATTAAAAGAAAATAAAATAAAACAAAAGTAATTAATGAAAAGAAAACGTAAATGTTTATATTCAATTACATAAAATAATAAAGTGAAATAGTCGTGGTTATCTTTAAAAATAAACTAAAGTATATTAATTAATTTAATCATACTGTGACATAAAAGCTGAAGACGTAATACCATAAAATATTAAGTGACTCTTGGGAAATCTCGTAGAAACCCAAGAAAATGAATGACCAAACATTTTGCATGTTCATTGTAGTTTATTCTGAGAAATATTATTTTTACTACTGTATTATATACCAGTGATTCTTAAATAACAACTTGTTCGAACACGCAACCTTACATTGAAAGTCTTTTTAACTTTTTTTATTATTATCATTCAAACTATATTTATATTTTTTATACACATATTCATTTACTTATTTTATGTGTATCAGATAACATTACTCGACGTAAGTAAGTTCCGGCAGAATCTCGACATCTTAAATTCACAATCATGTTCATCTTTTCACAATTTTATCATTTTATACTCCATTTTCATTTTATTATCATGCCTATTTTCAACCTGACCCAGTTGCCTTCTCGATACTACGTTTTTTTTTTTCTTACAAAATTAACATGACAAAATCGAAGAGAAAAAAAATTAAATTAAATGTTACTGCGTTTGAAAGTTAAGTATTACCCACAACAAAAGCCCCACATTTGTGAATAATCAATGTTCAATGATGAAGAAGCTGCGGAAATGCACAATATACTCTCAGTAACTAGTAATAAGAAACTGGTTTTCAATAGAACCAGAGCTAAATCACAGTTCATATATGTATTTTAATTTATTCCGCTAAACTACCTTGATATTAACAACAACAATAATAATAATAATTTTTTATTCTGTTTTTGCATTGCGCATGATCTTGCTTATATTTTTGGCTTAGATGACTTATTACTCATTAAGTTTTGGTATCTTATTTTTGTTATACTGGAAAATCACAGGACCTTCACAAATATACACAAAAAAAAAGGATTTCTTAATGTAAAATATTTTTACCGGCCCCAAGAAAATTTTTGAATGATAAATTTAAAATGAAAATTTCCTTGGGACGAGAACAAATTTTCTTGAGGCAAGAAAAAATTTATTGCGCCAAGAAATTTGTTCTAGACCTAAAAAACTTTTAGTTTTCATTTCATAATACAAAATATTTCTTGCGCTATGAAATCTTTTTGTTTGTGTAATATATATATCAAAAAAAAAAAAAAATGTTAACATAGTATGGACTATTCTAAACTTCAAAATTTGAGACAACGATAAACTTGTTTTAAACATTTTTTAAACTTTTGAAAATATAAAGAAAAAATCAATGATTGGCTTAAACTATTAAAATGCGGTCGAACAAATAGTTCAGAAATAGTTCAAAATCAGCTTTTTCTGGTCGTATTTCATACTGAAAAAAAATTATAAAATTTATTATTCTTAATGGAGAGTCGAAAAAAGTTTACAAGACTCTAAAGACGCTCATTTATAGTATTAAGTCAATCGTTTTCTTCTTTGTATTTTCCGAAGCTTAAAAAATGTTCGTTGTTTCTTTCACGTTTTGGAGTTTAGAATAGTCAACCTTTTTTCAACGATTTTTTTTTACACGGAATATATATATATACATATATAATTATAAGACAATTAAATAATAATTTTCATTATATATAAATTTTTTTTTAATAAATTCAGAGTAAATAATAATAATAATAATAATAATAATAATAATAATAATAATAATAATAATAATAATAATAATAATAATAATAATAATAATAATAATAATAATAATAATAATAATAATAATAATAATAATAATAATAATAATAATAATAATAACAGTATTGACATCATTAATATTAAGCATATCAACAAAGTTTATCTCTCAAAATCTCATTGTAATCTTAGTCGAATAATTTAATTTATTACTGAACCCACATACGATTATTATCTCCCTTTGTTCCTCAAACATTTCTAATTAAAATATAATATTTAATTATTCCTATTGCTTTAGTGCGTTAAACAATAAATTAAATTATACAGCATTAATAGATAAAAAAAAATATTTTTAATTTAAAAAGTAAATGAAAAAATAAAAATCCGGGAAAAAAAAAAATTGAAATTACAAGTGCGGCATAAAGGCGTCAGAGGAGGATGGGAATGTATGTGTGTATGCATATATATAGAGAGAAGGTAGACGTTTGATGTCAGTGTAGCTGGCGTATGAAACTCAAACGGTATGTACAGAATGCATCCGGCGCACCTGCTTTAAGGCATCATCACAGCTTCACTCTCCTCTTCTACTTAAAAACATGAAACGGCATGAGCGAAATAGCCTTTGGATAAAATGAGAAACCATGAGTAAAATGAGTCTCATATGATATAAAACTACACTACTTGTACAGAATCATGTCACCATGTTATATATGTCTAATACTACTGTGTGAATGGTATCTCTAGAGTAGTCGAGTAAAAAACAAGTGTAAAGTGTAGAGAGTAGAGAGACGTATGTCAGATTACTTGATATAAAGTGAGAAAAGTTTATTTTTCTCGCTAATCTAATTCTATACGAAAAAAAATTCGATAAATTTTTTAAAATAAAAATTTAAATTCAAATAAATTAAAAAAAAAAACTGTGGACTAGTATAATTTGAAGTTTTGAAAGCGCGTAGTTGTATCTACAAGTCAAATGTCATTTTTTACAAATCGTCGGGTTAAATTTTGTGAAGAAAAGAGACCATGTGTTTTTGTGTGACTTTGATTAATATCTTTTCTTTTAAACTTGTAGGTAAAAGTGTCAGTTTTTTTTTTCTCGATGTTCAAAATTAATAGAAAAAAGAAAAGAAAGATATGAGGGTAACTGAAGATTGAGGTACTTCAAAAAAGAATTTAATTTAAAAAAGTATTCTAATAGAATAAAGTTAAGTATTAAAGTAATAAATTATGAGAACAGTTTTGGGTTGATTGAAAAATATGTGTAGAAAAGTAGGTAAAATAGCTAACTTCAAAGAGTAAACTTGTGTGTCGTGTGCATCAAGTGGAAGATGAAAAGAGAACCGCGTTCATTGTCATCTAGTATATAATCCTATCATATATACACTATGTATGACTAAACATAACTTATTACCATATAATATATCACACACAAACTCTCTTCAATTCCCTTCTCATCTCGTCTCTTTAACTCGCTGTGAACTGTGACGGACGTGATATGAGGAAGTACAAGTTAAATGTGCGGTTGTACGCATTATGGCTGTTAAAGCATTTAAAAATCTTATGAAAAATAGGGAGACCGAAGAATAAAATAAGAATAGAATAGAATAAAATAGTAGAGTAGAGAGTGAAGGGTGAAGAGTCAGGATATATATATATATATATATATATATATTTATATATTATATATATAAAACATGGGGTAGTAGTTTTTTTTATCCGGGTAAAAGTGAGGATTATTGACCTGCTGAGACTACAACGAGCAAGATGACGCTCACACCGACTTCTGAGAGACGTAACCACGTTGTTGAGAAAAACCCTCAACAAACAGAATGAGAACGACGTTCGTGAGCTCTTTTCATCTCGAGCCTACTCTTATGTCATTTCTTTTATTCTTACTTACTCCCACTTTAACCCTCCGCCCTATTCTTAACTTTTTTCGGACCAAATAAGAAACGAAATAAAAATAGAATAGCTTGCTACTGTGTTGTAATATTTTTGAGTTTTTTTATTTTTTTTTTTTACCACATTTTAAAAAGAAAAATTAATTAATTTTGAATGGAGTTTGTGAAACTTAATTAAATAAAAAAGGTCAATGCACTGTGATATTATTTATGTATTTTTTTTTTAATTAAAAAATAATTATAAATTAATAAGAAAATTTTTTTTAAATATGTACTAAATTAATTTTTTTCTGGTATAAAAAAATATCAAGATACTGGGATAAAAAAATATTTATTTATTTATTTAATAATTTATTTTTTACGGAGTAATTTTTTTTTTTTTTTAAGTATATAATTAATAAATTATTCAAAATGTAAACTCATTGGTCAAAATGATATTTATTTTTTTACTTCGTGCAGACTGTAAAATTATACTAATAATGAGTTTTTGCAGTTAAAATAAATATTATTGAAATGAAATTAATAAAAATATTTAATTGAGTTAATTAATTAAAACTGGGTCATACTAAATACTTGCAATAAAATTTACAAAAATTAAATTTCATAGTATAAAAAAAGTTTGAAAAATTGAAAGCGACAAAAAAGTTTTCAGTGATAAAAAATAAGAGAGAAAAAAAAATAAAAAGTATTATGGACTTTACTCTGTAGTGTACACAATACGTTTCGTTTCATTTGCAACCACTAAGTGGCTTACTACGGAAACTTTAAACTTTTCAGAGTAACCCTCGTAGAATCGTTTTTCTGTTTCTGCATTTGATAAAATGAACCATAGACAATAAAAAGATCAAGCTGCTGACTAAGAATTTCATTAAACGAATTGTCAAGTTTAAAAATGAAAAAATTCCAACGATAAGGAAAAAATATTATTTTTCGTGTTATCATCAACTAATGTGTGAAACACATATTAAGTGTACGTCCGTATACGATATTGTGATAAATCATGGATTTTATCAGATAATCTGATTTAAAGTGTTGTGATATCGATAATAGTAAATCTATATCTCAATTGGTTAAATAAACTTTAATATTATGTACATTATAATGTGTGCCTTTGATAGCAAATTATACTTGATATATATGCATATATTTATATGATCAAATATAAATATATTATTTCCAATAACTTATTAACATTGAATATAATAAACGATAATTTTTTAATGAAGCCTTGAATCTTAATGATATATAAATTAGCCGATGTCTAATCATTTTTTTATTTTTTTAAAAATGATAAAAAAAAAATATTTAAATAAATTGCACTTATAGTTTTTTAAATTTTCTAAATATGCATTTTTTTTTTTTTTTTTTTTTTTTTTTTCTTTTTTTTTACAATTGTTTCGTTAAAAAAAATTCAAAAAATTATTAGACGTCGGTTAATTTCAGGGTCACTGAATCTTAACAGAGTTTTTATTTTATTCACTGCACTGTAAAAAACTGGGAATGAATTCGGAGTAATTACGGATTTTATTTAAATTCGAATTCACTCCGTCACTCGGAGTTCCGGAGTTTTAGAAAAGATTACTCCGCGTATGGAGTAAATAGGGAGTTTTTTTTAGCGGAGTTCTTTTGGAGTGATCTGGATTTTATTTAAATCCACATTCACTCCAATCCGGACTTTCGATTTTAAAATAAACTCCCATTCTAAGTGAATTTTACTCCGAAGGATTCAAATAAATAAACAGCTCCACTCCGTGTTTACTCCTGATTTAATCCGGTTTCACTCTGCAATTTTTTTACAGTATGGAAATCTGACTATAATTTTTTTTTTAATAAATTTTCGATCTGAAGATCATGCGACTTTGAAAAAAAAAATAATAAATATAATAAAATGTGAGTGGCGTTAAAAATACTTTATTTTGACCTTAAGATTTTGAAATAGCTCAAATTGAGTTATGATAAACAATGATAAGTAGCCAATAACAATAATAATAATGATAGTAGTAAAGTTGTGTAAAATCTAGGCTTTGTTTAGTCAAACAGCAGGAGGTCGCTGACGCGTTAGTTCCCTCAAATCGATACTCCAATTATGTAAATCATGAAATACATGCGCTTACGTGAGACTACGTCACCATTGCGCGAGAGACTGAGTAAATAAATGAGAATGCAGCAACCTCTATATATATGGATATATTATAAATATACACACACATAGTAAATACTATGGATACTGTTTATTATAAAATCACAAACTGTCCGCTCTTTACAGTGTAGTATCACTATATATAATTAATATATTGGTTAAACTCATATTAAAGTTTAAAATGAAAGAGCGACGCGGCTCTTTCTCGATCGCGTGTACTCGCAAAAATATCCGTATCATCATCGAAACCCAATAATAGCAAACGTTTCCAACTTGACTAAATATTTGATCTTCTTGGGCGACGGCTTTATATCAAAAACCGTTTACAGTTGAACTAATATCACGTGCACTCATAATTATTATTATTATTTTTTTTTTTTATAAACACGACTATATAATTCGGCTTTTTTGTTATATATATTATATGAATACACACATATATATGTATGTAATTAAAATAAAATAAAATTAAATATCAATAAAAACTTTTTCTCTCCCCTATCCGTTCTGTTTTCTTTCCTCCATTCATTACAAACGATCAATATCTAACTTGAATAAAAAAAATCTGGGGTTAATATTCCGGTTATACGCTACGGTATTATTATAAATCCCTTTAAACCTTGTTTATATTTAATGAAAATAAATTAGAAATGAAACATTTGTTTCAATCAATCACTCGATAATTTATATCATTTTTATTATTAGATTATTTTATAAATTTCTTCATTAAAGTGCTAATAATATTTTATCTTTTTTTTATTTTATTATTTTTTATTGATTTTTTTTCCTCAATTTAACAAAGCTACGGATTGATCGACTAGTTTTAAACTTCTTACGAAGTCATATAATTCACTGTCACTTTAATAAATCGCGTGTTTTGTCGAATTGCTGCTGATATTTAATCACTTTGAAAAATAAAAAAAATTTTTATTTTCTCTTACGGATTTATCGAATAAAATATTTATTTATTTCAAGAAAACAACCGATAAAACCAAATAAAATTTTTTAAATTTTATAATAGACAATTACGTTTCTAGAACAAGTTAAAAAATTTGTTGACTAATTTCCTGAAATCGTTTAAAAATAATTATTTATCTAAGTTGTAAATCTTTAAAAATTAATAAATTTTTTTATAAAAATTGAAGAAAAAAAAAACTATAAAAATAAAATTTATTAGATTAGAAAAAGAAAAAAAAAAGGACAAGAGCCTAGCTAAAGAAATCGATTAAGCTACGAGGTAAATTTCAGATCCTTTCAACCCTATTCGCCTTGACTCAGCTTATACAACTCAGCTCCTGTATTCAACCTGACCACACTGCGAATAACCGACTAACGATGAGGTTTAACCAACATCACGATAGTCTAATTCAAGAAAATTCACTAAAACATAATATAATTACATATACATAATTAACTACAAAAAGTTTATTTTAACGAACCTTTAAACGACTCTCCAGTACACAAAAATTATTAATTAACATATAATTTTTTTTTTTTTTTTTTAATAATACACCTAATATTTATAAAAAAAAATGTAGGTCAATCCCGAAACTTCCCACTGTTTTCGAGCTCCTTGAGCTCTTTGTGCCCAAAAAAAGTTAAGGCCATAAAAAAATACATTTTTCTAAAAAAAGTGATTTTTGTCCGATATATTTGGAACAAATCGACCGATTTGCACCTGCTTTACGGCAATCGAAAGAACTTTTTGAGTCAATGGAACAAAAACCTAAAAAAAAATTTTAGATTTTTATTTTTCGATTAACTTGGAAGCTACTCGGCCGATAGATTTCAAAATCTATTTAACTTCAAGTCTTGATACGCCCTTTCGATTGCCATAACGAACGTAAAAATCAGTTGGTTTGTTCCAAAGATACCGTACACTAAGAAAATTAAATAATAGGAGTTACTATCTAGTTATGGTAAAAATTTCTACCATTAATCCGATAGTAGTAAATATTATCTAGATGATTGTATACATCTTCTAGATTGTAATAGTCACCATATTTATGATAATTGTTACATTCCTGTATCTTAATTATTATAATTATTCTAAATAGTTATATTTATAATCTAGATGGTAACAGTTACCATCAGAAATTATAATTGTTAACATCCTGATAGTAACTGTTGCGAAATTTATTGCAGAAGTAAATATTATCATCCTGATAGTAACTGTTATCATTCTGATGGTAACTGTTACTATCCTGATAATAACTGTTACGAAATTTATTGCAGAAGTTATCATTTAATAATTATTAATCCCATTAAAAAAAATTATAACACTAACTATTTTTGCATTAAAAAACGTTGCAATCATTCCAGATGATTGGAGTTAAAAATTTAGCATAATAAGCACAAAATTACTTAGTTTTCTGAGTGTACGACAAAACTCAGTTTACACACACGTACACACACGCGAACAGACGTGCATCTGAAAGTAGCCAGAATAGTTTCCTAGGGCCTCAAAACATCAAGATCTGATGAAAACTCGATTTTTGATAATCGACCAAAACCATAACTTGCCTTTTTTTGAAAATTTTCAATTTTCATAGCGGAAAGTTAAAAAAAAAATATAAAAATAAATGTGTCATCTACAGTATTGTGTCGATAGGTTTCATTGGCGGGTCGTTGATATCCAGGCTCGTGTTTTCTTGGTATGGGATAACGCCACCGCTACTCGTCTCTTTTTCCCCCTTTACTGCCCACGTCGCGACACTTGATTGCCCTCCAACAACTTTATGCTGTTACTTTACATTACAAGTTGTATTGCTTGTATCGCGTGTTGGGAAAATCTTTAATGTAAAAAGATGTGAGAGGGAGGAAACAGAACGACCTTGGTCACTTACTTTACACATATACCAAACCACATATTTTTTACACACCTACACGCACACACATATATTTATATATACATGTATTTAATACCAAACGAAATACAAATGATTGACGATAATTGTTGACAGATGCTACTAATATATTCCTATATCTTTAATATTAGATTTAGATACTTATGATAATCACTTGATTTAAATACCTACTCAATTATTTATTATTGATAATTTATAATTCTTTTAATTATTACTATTCATTTTTTTCAAATATTTCACTGAAAAAATTTTTTTTTAATTAATAGGCGATAAGTTACGTTTGGATAAAAATATTCCGGTAATAAAAAGTATCGGAAAAATGTTTTTTTTTATTACAAAGTATAATTTTAACGAGTGTGAATGTAGCAAACATCAGAAAAATTTACAAATATTAATAAATAGGCTAAATAATTAATAAAAGACAATTTTAAAAAAATGCGCATTTAAAAAATTAAAAAATTAATAAGTGCATTTTTTATAAATATTATTTTTTAAATTATTTACTCTATTTATTTATAATTCTAAATTTGTCTGATGTCTGCTATATTCACACTCATTAATTTTAATTGAAGTAAAAAAATTATAGAAATGTTTTCGGTGGAATATAAATTGATTGTCAGTATTTACATTAGCTGCTGTGTAAATTTTGAATTAACTATAATTTTATCAGTAAGTTCGATGTGTACCCATGGCTAATAGTAAAATCAATCCAAAAGTATAAAAAAAAGTGAATAAAATAATAGACGAACAAGACCATTTAATTTTACAAATGGTTTTAAATAAGTGAATTACTGGAAAATTTTGTCCTGTGATAATCAGTATTGATTTAACATGTAAATGGAAATGAGTGTACTGTTAACTAAATGTTATCAAAGGTTATCATTAACTTTAAGCCGTAATTGTTATTTTTTTAACTAAATATTTTAAATAAATCTGTGCATATATATATTGTATATAAATATATGAGTTTAATGTGAAGAAGTAATGAGTGAATGAGTATTACGATTGACAATTCGCTACTACATTAATTTATTTCTATTTTCGTTCGAGTGATCGTCTATGCGTAGACTTTTTAGTGTATGGTTTCAACACTAGATGGCTGTTTCCCGCATGCACTTGGCACATTCAAAAATACTTATGGGTTTTAAAAATGACTATTATATTGGCAGTGTAGTGAACTCAAATAAAAAAAAAAGGAATTGCCTTCAGGCAATCCCGTAGCACTCGTTTCCAGTCTGAAGAAAAGGGGAAGTGGTTTTATTTGATAAAGTATTAACCAGTCCACGTGATGTCCCGTATTGGGTACATATATAATGCCCCAGAGTGTCTACTAAATACTTATTTTGGGCCCTGGATGCTAAATATAAAAATAAATATTTTTGACGAATGTAAAATTGAAATATTTACAAAATTATGTCAGAGAAGACTAGTCAGATTTTTGAATTTAAAATAGTGATATAGGTTGAAATAATAATTTATTTGCCGTATATTTAATGACAATAAACCACCCTAGAATTTTTAACGATGATAAAAATCACCCAAGGGAAAAATAATAATTTACGTATGTTGACTACACGGATAATATATATTTTTTCTTTAGCAATAAACATGCGAGCTGAAAAATGTAAATAAAACAAGAGGCAATAAAATAAGGGTGAAAGAAAGATTGACACGCACGACAGGCTAATAATCCCGATTTTCAAATTCATCGATCCTCAAAAAAGTATAAATAAAAAAAATGGAGTAATGTATGCATATATATATATATATATATATATATATATATATATATATATATCTCTTTTTGAGATGCATGTTTAAGAAATCATCCCTGGGTAATTTTCTCGCCCATTATATGGGCACTGAGAGAGTAGAAGGTAAAGAGAAATTATTTTAAAACGCTCGCTTTGGAATTGCTTCAAATCATGAACATTCTCTTCATCTTAACAATCCAACAGATGAAATAATAGTCTATATTCAAAACACCATATATAACTCTTATTGTACTAAATTACTTTGTATTTTTTCTTTATTTCTTGTCTTTTAAATTTCATGCCAATTTTCATCGAAAAAAAAAGTACTCTAATTTTTTTAAATAAATTAATCAAAAACAAGTATTCTAATTTTTTAAATAAATTAATTTAAAAAAAGTACTCCAATTTTTTTTAATTAATTAAAAAAAAAAATTACTTCCATTTTTTTAAATGAATTAATTGATTTAAAAAAAACGACTCCAATTTTTTAAAATAAATTAATTTAAAAAAAAATTACTCCAACTTTTTTAAATAAATTAATTGAGAAAAAAAAACTCCAATTTTATTTTTTTCTATTATTTTAAGAAAAATTCAAAAATCACTTACCAAAATTTTTAAAAAATCCTCGTGTTGTATTATTTTTACTATTATTTAAATTCATAATTTAAAAGTCACTTGCTTCTAAACACTTTAGTCACTAAAAAACGCACTGTCAATAAGTATAGTTTAATAATTAATTATTTTAATGATAGCAATTAAATTTTGAGTTCTATTAACAAAAAAAAAAAATATAGATATATATAATTTTTTTTAAATTAATAAAAATAAAAATATCCAGAAATGTTCAGTTGTTGAAATGACATTATTGAAGAGGAAATAAAAAGCGGAAAAGAAAAATAAAAAGTTTGAGACAAGGAGAGGAAGTGGATGATAAGAAATATAAAAAATGTTGACTAAGTGACGTTAAAAATTAACAAACTCAATTCAACTTTTAACAAATGAATTTAAAATTAACAATAAATATTAAACACTAACACGAGTCTGGCACAGACACTTCACCAAAGTTTTATGATTTAACAATTAAGCAATAATTTAAATTTTATTCAACAGTTTTTCCACTATTTCCACAAGAGTTTTCACACGCGTAATTTAATAAAAAAAGAAAAAAGAAATTTTCGAATGAATTTTTCTTGATATTTATTTCAAAAAAATTTTGAATGTTTCGGATTTTGGAGTAAATAATTAGTCTTCGGAACGACAATCCAAAGATCGAATACCCAGAGGTTCCTGCTCAAGATCCGAGCAGACACTGACCCCACCAGACGAGAGACGAGGATCAGCGAGTGAGCACGAGCACCGTGTAACCTATTCCAGATGTACTAGTGTGAGTGAATAAAACCGTTTGATAGACAGAGAGCTCTTATATATATATATATATATATATATAGATACACATATACATGTATTTATATGTGTATATAGATAGATATAAAAAGTGGGAGAGTGAGTGAATTTAAGTCGTAGCAAAACCAGTGGAGCCACACACAGTCAAAAGTACCAACGATATGGCGGGAAGAAGAAAGAGAGGGGACCGACTCGAATGTAACACCAAGATCGTCAAGAAGAATTAAAGAAGAAAAAGTAAGAGAAGAAAAATATGATAAGGATAAAAACGAAAATTGATTATAAGAAAAATTTTTAAGAAAATTATTAAGGAAGAAAGGAATAAGAAGAAGAGGAAGATGATGATGAAGAAGAAGAAAGGAAAAAATAAAAACACCAAGACCAGCTTCGTGTTTATATTTTTCACAGCAACTTGTTATCAAATTTGAGTTCAATTTTTTATCAATAAAAAAAATATAGATTTATGTATACATATATATATTTATTGATGTATATATCAATTACAGATAGTAGCAAGCAACTTGAAGAAAGAGAAATACGATAACGCGTCATATGATTGTTTAGAATATACTGAATATATTTTGACCCTAGTGTTGCGGTGAGCCCCGTTTACTTGGGTTCGAACTTCCTCGGAGGACCTCGGGTGAACTCGTGTATATGTACTGAGAGTGGAGACAAGAGTGAAATAGTGAGGGAGAACCAGCAGCGATTCCCGGCTACGGCTACGGCTACCTCAATAGCTTCACTCTTTACTCTTTCTCACTTTAAACTCGTATCGCACACTCGCTCCTTTTCGTATCACTCTTGTACGCGTTAGTTCGCGACCACTCGCGAAGCTCCTGCACTGCATTCAAACCCATCCACGTCCACGCACGTGCCAACACACAACCATCGGTACACACTCATATCATGTCTGCTATTTTAAATACCAACAATATTGCAATTACAATTTATCCCTATTTTTTACACCCACCCACAACACAGTACTTTCATTTAAATCATTATATTATTACGTTAATTAATTAGTACTGATATTATCATCATGTTTAAATGACTGCATTTTCATAATTAAAAAAAATATATGAATAGAGAAGTGAAGAAAATTTTAAAAGGTGACAGGAAAAGCTTCACTGTGACAGAAATCAAAATAATTTTATCACCCCCATAATAATTATCACCATACAGAGCAACAGCATTAGCTGATATCTAATAATTTTTTTTATTTTTTAAAAAACGATAATTTATAAAAAAAAAAAATATTTTTAAAAATTGCACCTGTAGTTTTTTAAATTTTCTACATGTGCATTGTTTTTTTTTTTTTTATTAATTTATTGAAAAAAAATCAAAAAATTGTTGATTGTCTGCTAACAAAGATCATGCAACAGAATCTTACAGTATAATAGTATTCCCACATATATATGTAGCAGATAAATATACAGAATATAAGAAAAGACTGGGATATGACAAGCTTTACTTGACTAGCATTATATTCCGTGTACTTTAATTTACATCACCCGGTGGCCTCTGCCTCTAACTCTGATTCTGATTCAGGCTCTGACTTAAATCATCTTTCTCACTCATATCAGCTCGCGGTGTGAAAGCAATTCCATTACGCAAGAAATAGAGAAGAATAAGAATAAGAATAAGAAGAATAAGAAGAAGAAGAAGAAGATTGTGGATATGGAGCTTTAGCGTCACATTGCGAACAATGCGTCAGAGCTCTTAGATACACAACCAAAGTGTAGTCTCTCTCCATCTCCACCTCCATCGGTGTCTTCTCTCACCTTCACCCTTATCATCCCTGCCGCCCACTCATACAAATCCATAAATACTAAAAACTCATACATCTATATACAAACAATTCCCTTTTATCACAACTCCTTTTTATGTATTGTCATTTAAATAATCTTTGATAACATCCAACTATATTTTCTTCTCAATTGTCTTTATATATATATATATATTTATATATTAATTAAGTATTTTAAATACAACAAAATAATATTTGAATTTAAATGAATCTTTAGACCTATTGTTTAAACTCAATACTTTTTATCTTGAAACGATTCTATTTCACTGATAAATTAACACGAGTTTTATTTACTTAATTATTATAAATATAAGATATATATTACATGGTATAAAGGAAATATATAATAAATATTTTCATGATGCTCTTTGATTTATAAACTGATGTAGTCAATAATTTATAACTATTCAAATACCCTCAGTAGCCCACATTATGTAAATTAATTCTATCGATTGCTACATACAGTACGTATTTATATATATAGTGGAACGTAGTAGGAGTTTACGTAAACTTGTTGCACGTTTACTCAAATCCAAGAGGGTTTCAATAACAGCCGATGGAATAATCGTATATTTTTTCTTCAGTATCAAATTTAAAACTGTGTACAGTTTTGTATAAACACTTTACAGGTAACGGAAATACGCTCAAGGTGGATACTGGATAGAGGCACAGTGTAGACATTGAAAGAATTAAAATAACAAAGGGCAAGATGGAGAACGAATAATAATTTTTCAAGTTTAAATTAAATCCTAACAATTTGATGGAATATTTTTTATTTTTCCGCGCCGTAAAGTTAGAATTGCTAACGAGCTTGATTATGAATATTCAACTGGTATAAAAACGTTAATATAAAAAGCACTTTGACTAACTTTTTTTAGCTTTTATTTCTTAACAGAAAAATAACGAGATAGACCATAGAAAATTTATGAATAAAAAAGTCGGCTATCGAGTTATGAATATTTAAATAAATAAATAATTGTTTAATAAACTAAAAATATCGTTTTGTTTGCTATTTATTTCAACTCTTGAGTTAGTTTAAAATTTAAGAGATGGAAGGACGGTATGCAGTTTATTAAATAATTATTTATAATATATAAAAATTATAATTAAGAAACTAACTTTAATTATTAATAATTTCAAAAATTAACGTCTAAGAAAGTGCGAATGTATTTGACATTAAATCTAGGCGTTCGTCAAAATTATTTATATTTTTTACACACGAAACACTAAAAATTATTTTGATAAATCAATTTTTTTATTTTATGGCAGATAATTATTTAAATTTAAATTTAATTAGCGACCCACTAATATGAGAAACAGTCAAATTTTTAATTAAATATAAAATAATATAAGTTAATAAAATAGGCGACTATGTAAAATGAAAATTTTTTAATTATTTCTTGAGTACGAAAAAATTCCAGTAATTTAAAAATTTGTTTAAGAAAAATTTTCAGGCGACTATTGAAGGGTTCAATATTTATATTTATATTCATATATAAATTTAAATTTTCAGTTGTAACGATAAAATATCAGGGTCAAGGAAACTGAGAGCATGATTCGACCTTGCAACCCGACATTATTCTGGAAATTCTATAATACCACGAGCCTTTTAATAAAAATAAAATAATAATAATAATAATAAAGAAAGTATATAATTTTATAATACTAAGGAAATGACGTATAAAAGATTTGCATACAATATTTCCTTTTGTAAAAGAAAAAAAATCCCAGTACATTCTTGATTATTTTAATTACCAAGAAAAAAAAAATGAGTTTTTTAATAAATAAAATATACCAGAATAAAATAATTATTATTTCAAACTTTATTAAAAATTTACTGAAATGTATCTATATTCATAAGTACTTGTATCAAAGTAAAAAAAAAAAAAATATATTGTTATAAATTTATAATTGACGGGTTTAATAATTGAATGAATTTATAATCGAGTTACTGACGTTCAGTTCGAGTATAAAAAAAAAAAAAAAAAAGAAACTAAATAAATAATTAAATGGTGACGTAGCGCATCAGTGCGACGGCGAAACAGTTATGCAGATTGATTATTATTTGGAGGGTAATCGTCGGCAGGATACACTAGATATATTTATACATCCATCCATCTCGAGATGATCTGAATGTTGGATCCGCTAGTGCGTGTATCCTGTTGGCAAATCACACCCCGTGGGCATCTCCTGCTGTCAGCTGACTAATCCGCGGAAATCACGTCAACCAATCATAATCTAATGATAATTAATAATATTAAATTAGCTAGACAGAAATGACAGTCGCAGCAGCACGTCGTAAACTACGGGTAGGTGGTACGCCTGGAAATCACCTGATGTTATATTTTAAATAAATTATAGAGCCATTCAGGTGTAGATCCTGGTAAGTACAGGCATCAGGATCACAGTCAAACTCACAATTAAATTGAGAAAATCAGAGATGGATTCTCATATACAAGAGTCGCTCGATAATGATGGTGTCCTGGGCAGTGTGGAGTAGTAGTCGGGTTTCCTTGCGTGCAACAGCCAGCCGTACATGCAATTACCAGCAAGCTAATGCGTGGTTGTCGCTACGACAATTAGCCATCTTCTTTTCAGATACTCTGTGGCTGCTGGTGATGTTAATGTTAATGTTAATGCTGACGCTGATGCTGATGCCACTGATGCTTGTCGCAAATTGCCATTGCTGTGTGCACGCATCTCTTTTATGTATGTGTCCGTGTGTAATTGGATCCCAGAGGAACCACAAGATCAATTCACTACGGTCTACATCAATCATACGCTTCTTCAATAATGAACGATTATTTAATTTATGTGTAGCAGAAATAAAGAAGAAAAAAAAAATAAAAACGTTTAATGAAGCAGTAAAATATCAAGATTATTTCATCTTGTTGTCGATGCTGCCGCTGCTGATATTTAGGTCGAGCTTGTCAGTATTGAAGAGATCGTTTTGTCTGGATGTCTTCGAGTATTGTCCTCAACTCTTCGTCCTCAAGACGACCCTCGAGACTGGGTATCAGTGCTTTGGCTTCCTCCGGTGTTTCGGGGCACAAATTGGCCAGCGACGCGAGCTCGAATTTGTGCAATTTCTTTTGCATCAACATGCTGTCAAAATTATTTATTTTTATTAATTTTAAGTCGTTAAAATTTATTTTCAAGTCTTACCTTCTAACAGCAGCAATCATTTCTTTGCTTTTAAATTTACGGAACCGTTCAGTGTAATTGAAACTTTTGGTAAATACTTCAGAAAATTCTTGCTCGTCTTCAGCCAACTCGTTCTGCGCTTTTCTGTGCTGCAGCAGCAGTTGAACCTCCGATATCAGCAGCGTTTCAGCATTTTCAAATTCTATAAATAATAAAATATTATTACTAATAAATTTAACCATAGCTAATTTAAAATTTTCAGTGATAAATAATACCTTAAAAAAAATAAAAATAAATAAATTATTGATGTTTTGTAATATAACCGAGCTGTGCTAAAAAATCAAATATTTTTCTCGTTTTATTAACGTCTATTTTCAATAACGTCCGTGCCTGAGCGAGTTTCAAGTGTCCCATTTTTTTGTTTTCACTTATCAACAAATTTTTAAACTCAAGATAACTTTCCGGCAGGATGCGTACATTAGAACAAAGCTCTCTCTCAGCTTCATCAAGTTTATCATAACAAGGCGCCCCTTCTATTTCCAATGGCGGTGGTTTTTTACGCTGACAAACGTTGCCAACTAGACTATTATTCCCAGCAATCAAATTATTGCCATTCAACAAATTTTTGAAAGACTGCTCAATGTTACTGACATACAAACGTTTATCTTTCTCGTGCTCACGTCTCAGTTTCCTCAATTTCTGGTACATCGAAACGCTGTAAAAATTTTTCAAACCGTTCTTCCGAAACTCGTGTAACTTTTTAATATAATTTTTAATTTCTCCCGCGTGATGCAGGCACTCCATTATATAATCCAAGTCAAGTCCATTTACCAATTGCATTATTTTTAAAATTTTTTCAGCGACTGGAATAGTTATCGTCCGGTCGTATCTCTGCAACCACAACATCGTGCGTCTCACAGCAATCAGACCATGCTCACGTATTATATTTTTACGTCTCTCCCGTTCTCTGAGTCTGCTGTTGTATCCTTCGATGATGGCAACCTGCAGACTCGATCCCAGTTCGTAATCTTCGTCATCTTCTTCATTGAATTCGTTGTACTTCAACTTGGAAATCATTAATTCCGCATGATTATCAAAGTTTATTTCAAAATCAGAGCGCGCTGCATTGTAGCCGGCCAGTGCTCGGCTGTTCAACGAATTGGGTTGAAATCTCGGTGGTTCTTCGACATCATGGAGCTTGCATGTGAAAAATATTGTCTCGGTGGTGGCAACTGATGATTCAAGTTTTGGTAATCCGGGTAAAGATGGCTCGTCAATGTAATACTTTAAATAGTGGGCTTCTATTTCTTCTGGCAATCTTCCTGGTAATCTTTTAGCGATGTCTGTCCAGTTACCGTAACCACATACTTTTAAAGCGGCAAATAATAATAATTCCTCTTGCGCTGACCAGCCTGACTGTTCATTCAACGGAAAATCATTCGTAATAACCAGATAATCATGATTATTTTCATGCTCACCAGCTTCCCAACCATTGGAAAAACATAATGAGCAGATTGTGTGGCTGCATATCGAACACTTAATGTATGGCTCAGACAATTCTGAGTTGCAACCACGACAAATCGAGTCTAAAGTTAAATTTTCATTCTTTAAAACTGATTTATCTGGCTCAATATTTATCACACGCATTTCAGAATCTGAAAGCAAGAAAATTGTCACTTTAGACTCGATTTTTTTTTTATTAACAAGCAAATAATTACTGGCTATTATAATTATCGGCAATAATTTATTTATTTTTATTTAAATATTCTATTATTTAAGGTTATGATTATTGTTATACTTTTATACATATTTATTTTATTTAATACGTACCTTTGGGAAATTGTAAATCAGCTGCGTCTTCTTCGATTATATCAGAATGTGCTGGATTAGCCATTTTTGATATTTTTATAAATTAATTATTTATAACCACTTGCACTTGATAGCGGAAAATAATAACGCGGTAATTATGAATACAAGTAAATACTTAATTGACTTTTACTCCCCGCAGTATAACCCAACTTTCATTCGTTTTTTTCCGACTCCGGCATAACGAAAATGGCCGACCAGCTGACAAGCGGCGCGAAAAATTTTTCAATTTTAATGAACGAATCGCTGATTTGAAAATAAATTTAGCCAAAGACGAAAGATACAAAAATTTATGATCCGGAAGTTAGAAGACAATTAAAAATTCTTGGTTTTTTTTTCAACAAATCCATTATAAGAAAAAAAAAAACTAAAAATATGCACATGTAGAAAATAAAAAAAACTACGGGTGCAATTTTTTAGAATATTTTTGTTTTTTTTTTTATAATTGATCGTTTTGGAAAAATTCCGAAAATTATTAAACGTCAGCCAACTTCAGTATCATAAAAATTTATCAGATTTAATGAATAAAATTTTTTAATTTTTTTTTTAGATTCGATTGAAAAAAAAAATATATTCGAAATTTTGATAAATATAAATTATAAGTAATTAATAAAAATATGAATTTTGACTCACAGATTTGTGACTGGATAAAAATCGAATCAGAAAATACAAGATTACCCTGAAAGTTGCTGCTAAAAATCTTCAGTCAGTCACGCACAAGATCACAATTCACTTTTTCACATTTCAATTAAACTAACACTCAACACTCACGTACACAAACACTCATTAGCACGTAAATTATCAAAATTAACTGTAATTAATATTTAAAACACATTTATTTTTTATAATTATTAATAAAACTACTCAATCACTACGCGACCACATCGACAAGACAAAGGAACTGACGCTCTAATGCCAACGACGCATGCGCCACCTAGATTTTAAATTTCACGCATGCGCAGAAGTAAAACAGAAGCAAAAATTAGTTTCCGAACGAGCCACGGGGCGATTTTAAAAACTACAATTTGGCGGTAAACTTTGAAACCTATAAAATCAAAATGGCGGCAACAAAATACAAACAGGAAGTGAAAAGTAATTTAAAATAATAAATTTTCGTCTAAAAATATTTAAATGTTTAATTTAGAAACATGGAAGCTGTAATAGCAAATTATGCAGCGACAGTTAAAATAATGAATGATGACTTGGTCCAGGCTAATGAAAACTTCAGAGAACGAATGGAATTTATGAACAGGTCAGTACATAACCTCAATTTAAATTTTACATTGTATTTAAAATTAATTGTTGAATATTGTGTGTTTTATTTCGGATTTTCTAAATTAGTAAAGAAAAAAAGAGGATGAAAAACGTCATCAAGACAACACTAACGATGATGAAGACACCAATAAATTCAGAAGAAATATGCTACGATATGAATGTTAAAAGTTGGTGGCAACAATTTAAAGAATCAAATTATCCTGACAATCAATGCCTAGAATTTATGAGATGTTCACGTAAAACATATACATATTTAATTGACGTACTAAGTCCTCACATTGTACCGAGCAATCGAGTAACAACCGACCAAAGAAATCCAATCAAAGGTAAGTCAAAATTTAAACTATCAAAATATTCTTATAAATTATTTATTTATTAACTAAGACGTAAAAATTTTATTAATTTTCCTCCAGGAGTTCCAGTCGACAAACAAGTCGCCATAGTCTTATCAAAATTAACAAACCGCGACGATTTAGTAACTCTGTCATCAAAATTTAACGTTCATAAAACAGCAGTACAGAAAACAGTCCACAGAGTTGTTGTTAAAATATGCCAGCATCTACTGCCTCTGGTTATAAAAATGCCAGACGCTACAGAAGCTGCTGAAATAGCAGAGTCTTTTGAAAAACAAACGAAATTTCCACAGATAATTGGTCTGCTGGACACACTCCACGTTCCAGTTTACAATGCATCCGGGATGGCAAATGCTTTTGTAAATTCAAAGCTTTATTATTCATTCATAGCACAAATGATTATCGACTCGAAAAATTGGTACGTCACAAGAGCCATTTATTTAATTGTTAATTAGAACAAAAAAAAATATAAATTTAGGCTGCGGACGTACAGAAATTTATAAAAATGTTTTGTTAACAACTAATAAATTATGTTATTTGTTTTAAAAATTATTAACAGTAACAGTTACAGTAACAGTTAATCATTTAATTGGGACATAATTGATTACGTATTATCAAATTAAATTTATTCACTGTCAATTAATAATCTTTATTGTAATTATTATTTAATCTTTTAATTATCGCAGTGCTTTTATGTAATTATAATATACAACTTCTGTTTTTTAGATAATATATATATATATATATATATATATATATATATATATATATATATATATATATATATATATATATAGATAGATATGGAATATTACGTGATTTTAAAATTTGAATGAATGTTACATGAGTTATGTTTGCATTATTAATATTGTACCTTAAATAAACAATTTTATTTAAAGTTTCAGAGATGTTAGTATCAGACATCCAGGTGCCACAACCGACATAAGAGTCTTAACAGATTCAAATATCTACAGATTACACAAAAAAGTTATTCCATCGGTAATAATTTTATGTAATATTATTTATATACCCTACTTAAAATGATTTAAACTGATAGTCTGCCTAAAAAAAAAGGCTTAATGTCAATGATTATACACTTGACTTGAATGAGGAACGATGTTATTGATCAAGTTCAAAAATATAATTATCGGAATTCATTCTGTTAAATAATACCTGCATAAATTATTTGATAAACAGTGGAACGATAAGTTTATTCATTTATATAAATTTTTATGTGCTAGTTATTCAACTTTTTTTTTTTTGTTTTAATACTATTGACCTTGAAAAGTATATCAGAGATTATGGTTTATCAATTAGCAAATTAAAAATTAATATGTTTTTTTCCTATCTCTTATTTTATAAAGTATAAGTTAATTTCTGAGAGGTCGTTCATAAAATTCGTTTGCACTTATGGGGCAGAGGGGGTCAGGTGGTCTAGAGAAATTTAACGTTCGCAGATTTTCAAACGATTTTGCAATTTTTCACTTTTTTTCATAATTTTATGTTTCTGTTACGATAGAAAGTCATTCGTTTCATATTTGTAAATATATGAATATTTCTATGTAGGGTAGAAGTACCATTTGTGGCCACTGCTCCATTTTTGGACACTTAATACTTTATTTTAAATAATGAAAACGCATTAAAAAAAAATTTAATTATAATAATGTGGTAAAAGTATCTTCAAACACATTTTAAAAGTTAATTATGCCATTGCGTATTTTACAAATTATTTTATTTAAAATTTCTAAGTGGCCAAAAACGGTACTTCTACCCTATATCTTTCCATCATAATGGGAGGAGAGTCTATCATTTAAAAAATGTAAATTTTAAATATTCAAAATTATTAATTAAATAAAATATTCATTTTGTTAATTTTAGGAAACACAAAATGTAAATGGATTAAAAATTCCATATTGTGTAATAGGACCATGTTCATACCCACTATTACCATGGATATTAACAGAGTACACGGAGCCATCAACCGACAGTGAATTACTATTCAATGCCCAGATCGACACCGCAAGACAATTCGGTAAAACGGCTATAAAACGTATGAGAGCGAGATTTGATATAATAAATCACCCGATAGACATAAGTATCAAAGTACTCCCGCAATTGATCGGATGCTGCTTCGCCCTCCACAACATTTGCGAGCGAAACGGCGATTTCATATCAGAGGATTGGCTGAAAACCGCAACGTGCGCTGCAAATAATTTTGACCAGCCGGAAAAAGTGCCTTTTGATGATAAATATATCGAGCAAGTTGCCGGACAACAACGTGACTGTATAAAAGATTATTTTTCATCATTTAATCTTCTCGGGGAGTCGACATTCGGCTACATGGATTATCAAAACATTGACATGTTGACTGAAGAAGTTGTATAATTTAAAATAAATAATTTATTAGCATTATAAATTATTAATTATCAATCATTAATTAATAATTATCTGATAAGAGGCAATAATTATTACGGTATTAGTATTATTATCAATATTTAAATTTATTACTCTTTAATTTAAATTAAAATTTAAATATAGGTAATTAATGCGCTTGCGCACTTCACCTGATACTCATATATACTTATGTAAAAGTTAACATATAAATCGCTATATATGTACGCATGGATTTGTGTGTGTACAGTATCTACATATTACCTGGTGGACTTGTTAAAATCCGACAGTCGGATGGTATTCTCGCCGTACACATGATTACCTATCAAGTATTTAAATATTATTTTGAATCCACCGCGGGAATTTGGCCGCGTTATTTTAAAATATCTTAGTTTAATTTAATAACGATATTAAACTTTTACTACATTATTTTAATTATTGTAATTTAATTTTAATAAAGTTATCAAGGACTAAGTTACGCAATTAATGAGTAATAAATATTTAAACAATAAATAAGTTAACTAGATTTTAAAAATAAATAAACAAATGTATAAAGTTAAAATGATTGTGTTGATGATAGCAATTATTTGCGATCTTGTTAATAGTAAAAGTACTTATTACTATGAGAATCAAGGTGATATTGTGTTTCCCGGTCCTACAAGTTATCTAAGGCCACCAGCATTATCTAGACTAATCAATCCATCAACTGAACAAAGTTTTCTTGCGGTAAATTTTATTTTTTTTCTTTCATTTTTTTTTTTTTTTTTACTACCGATCACCTTCTCGTTAATTAATAACTAGACATTTAAATGTTTTATTGTGACGTTGAATTTTGAAAAAATGTGATATTTTTTTTATTTGCAAAAAAAAATAAATTATTTCGATAAAACACTTGGAGATTTAATTGAAAAAAAATTTTTTCTTCGTGACTTTAATTCTTTAAGTTCTAAGCTATAAGATAATATATATATATACATTTAACTGATAAGAGTAAACTTGAATCATATGAGGAAGGATGAGATAAAATAGTTGATAATAATAAAAGTGTACCTGCTGTATCACAACCACAGCTCATTCCTATGTAAGTTTTGTCGTCTCGTGTGTGGATCACATGTGACCTCGAAGTCCGAGCATAAATAATGTCGAGGATAGAATAGAGACCGGCAGCGCGTCATTACTAACTCCTGTTTTTTTTTTTTTAAGTATTTAATGCACCTACACACTTATTGTTATTATCATTATTATTTATATTTATCAATTCTAATCACGTGATTTAACGTAAGCAATTATAGTAAAACATTAAGGAAATACCAGAATACTTTCTAAATTGACTTTTTATTTTTTTTTAAATTCACGCGTTTTTACAAATAGATCGCTTGGATTTTTATCCATGTAGACAAGTAAATAGATTGATCAGACATAAAATAATTAATGAATTGACATTGTCTGAAGACTTAATGACCTTAATTTATATTATAATCAGTATAATAAGTAAAATAAATTAGATGTTTGTGTAAATAAAATAAAATATGCACGATTGTAAAGTAATTTAAAAATTTCAGTAACAAATTATTTTAAAAAGTGATCTTATAAAGTCTAATGGTATGATTTATTATCGCGTTTAACAGATGTAGTACTATATCTAACAAAAATTAAACGTGATATTTTTGACAATTTATGTGTTTGAAAAAAAAAAAATATTGTAGATGTAATAACTTATGAGACAGGTGTATTTGTAAATACACACTCGGCAAGTGTGTTGTATATTAAATTAACGTTTAAAGTTATTAACTAATGCGAATAGCTAATTACTGGTGTGAAATAAATTACTGATTAGTCATAATATAGAGGGATACTATTTTCATTGAAGTATACTTGGAATCTATTTATTTATTTATTTATTTATTTATTTTTTTTTAACATTTATATTTAATTGGCAAACCGGAGATTCATTCTCAGAATAAAATACGAATAGTGAAAGGCTCTTACTGAGATAAAAATACTTTGGATACACGAGAGATGATGTTTTATATGTGGAATTTAAAAATATGAGTAACGCGGTTGTATAAAATATTTAATTATTAATTTATAAAAAAAATTTAATAATTGGCGCCTGTCAACAAATGAAAATATTTAAATGTAAAATATTTATTAACAAACGTCTGGTTTTTATTGGTATCATGTAAATATATATTTTTAAAAATAATCCGGGTGAAGATTAAATTTTTTCAAATAATTATACAGTGATAAAAAAAAAATTATATAATTGGAATCTCATTTGGTTTGAAGATATAAATTATTATAGTATTTATTGTTAGATAATATGTCACAAATGATAACGTAATACTAATTAATTAAGAGAAAAACTGAATTGTGTAACTCGATTAAATTTATCTGAATCATTGATTTAAATTTAAATTAATACTTTTATTGGAATTTTATTTTTGAATACTTGTGATATAGTTTAATTGACAGAATAAACAATATATCATAAATATGTTAGACTGTAAATATAGCCATAGAAAAATTTTTAAGTCTGTTAAAACTAAGATAAAAATTTTGTAGGCATTAAATATTTTATAGACAAAAGAGTACCAGAAGTTATTCAAGTATTTGACATCACACCACGTGTGATAAACGTTACCTTACATAAATTTTATAAAATTTATGATAAAAAAAAATCTAAACTAATAATGAGATGAAAATGTTTTATTTACAAACTATAAGTGTCACAATACATGAAACAGCTGCACAAATTATTTAAATATTTAATTCTTCATTTTTTTTTTCACAATTCCCTATTATATTAATTTTATTTCTATTCATTATACACCTGCTATAAATTATCACTTTTTGAACTTGAAAAAAAAAAAAAAAATTTTTAACGTCTAAATCATCACGTACACGGAAAAATTTTTCACGTGAAATAATTGACGGCGGGAAAACTTTGTCTTGACAAATATTTACTTTAGAAAGTTGCTGTTAATGTTTATATTTATATATTTTTTTTTTTTTGTAAAATATTGTATATATTTTAAGAACAATATATTTAATACAAATATTATTTATTAAAACGTACAGAAGATTATTGACCGTAGAATGTTCAATTTCAATTTCATACCTTACAATTAGTCATATAAGTATTTATTGTCCTGAGTCATTTAATTATCATTTCTGAGAATACTGATAATGATAAACCATTGGTACATTGAAAAAAAAAATTATATATATTTATATGACAACCCGACGTCATAAAAAGTGTTGATTATCTTGTATACAAAAAAAAATATTTAATCGCGTTTTGTTATCAATTGGCTATTAAAGAAAATACAAGTAACCTTTCAATTGTGATTTTTTATCAGTACTTACTTACGTAAATAATGTATTTTTTTTTTGAAAGATAAAATTAATGTATATATATATATTTTTGCATTTATTTTTTTATTTATTCACTCATGTTATCTTCCATAAATCAAGCGAATTATTTTTAACTTTTAAAATATTTATTTGTTACAGAAATCGATAGCGTTAGCAAAACGAATGGAAAAATTTGATTCCGTTGAAGAATTTCTTAATATTGTAAAAGGTGTACCAAAATCAGAAAAACCGCCTTTCATTGTCGGTAAGTGCAAACGTACTCATAAAATCGCAATTAATAATTAATAACTATTTCTATAAATAATAAATGAAAAAAAAAAAAAAAAAGTTAACGGGAAACAAACTGAAGGATGAGTAAATGGAAAATAATCTGCTAAAATTAGCACAGTTATTTAAAGATATTGTTTTGTCTCACAACTCACAGTATTCAAATAATTACATAAAATTATGATTATTTTTTTTTTAAAATAACATGACCTTAACTTTGATAATTACTTTTTCTTTATCATTACTCAACCTATTTTTTTCTTCTTTAATTACTCAAGTCTTTAAACGATAATGATTTATTATTTTTTAATTACATTTGTATTAAAGTCTACTATTTTATTTTAATTAGTATCACAAATGTATTAACTTTAAGTAAAAAAAAAAAATAATTTAATAATTTAAAAAAAAAAAAACGATTAAAGAAAAAACAAATAACGAATATAATTAAATTAACGCTCCGTTGATATAAAAAAATTTTCTAACAATTAAATTCATTGGAGAGATTGAGCCGACACTTGGTGTTGCTTTCATAAATAATTAAATGTATGGTATAATTAAATACAAAACCGCGACCGGTTTCAATTCCATTGAATAATCTCTTGGGGCTTTTGTCGAATGTCAACTGATGTCTCTTGTACTTGGGCGTAACAAAATCATTCTCATTGACCTTGACGTTATCGATAATCTCCATCTCCAAGCATCGTAAAAATTTATTACGATCATCACAATAACAGCCTTCAGCATTATCGGGATCATTTGCGTTTTCATCACGGGAGACTAGTTTGTTACTCAGTCTTCTAATATCTTGTAAGCTCAATAATTTACTACTATTCCTATTAATATCATCGAGTTCCATTGCACTCGCTTCAGTGTCATTACCACCAGTTCCTCTTACTCTCTGTGTTGATTCAGTTTTAGTAGATAATTTTGAATTTATCTCTTTATTTGAATAAGCTATTTGAAGACGACACTGACGTTGACGTAAGTCTTTACGTATTTGTTTAGCAGTAAAAAAACGAGCCGATTTAATGACACCACAGGCTGCGATATATTTTATTGGGTTCAACTTTTTATCAGTAGAAACTGGTCCATCTCCTTGTCCGCTTTCGATTCGTTCGGCTGACTCATTTTTTTCACGCAAATAAATAATTTTTTTCTCAATTTCATCAAAGCTAGTCGGTCGCATTTCTAATTTATTTAAAAATTCGTTTGTTACTTCTTTAGAATTATCATCACATATATTTAAATCATCATAATTATTGTTATCATTATTATTATCGTTCTCATCGAACTTTAATACTTGAGTTTTTTTCGAAGTTGAAACATGGGAATCTAATTTCAACTTATCAAAATTCAAATCACATATTGAGGCGTCAGTTAAATAATTACGGTTGCAATTATCATCCTGTAATTCAGTTGACGCTATTTTAAAATCTTCATAATTGGCTTCAATGTCCATTTCTATACTTGTTTCACTAGCGCTATTGTCTGCTACTAAATTATTACCATCGTCTACTACTCCTTCGGAATAACATTTTCTTTTATACCGAATACCATTTTCCTCATTATCTATATCGATTCTTTTATTCCCACAAGAATTACCAATAGAATAATATTTTCTTCTGCATTAAAATTTATTATTTAGTTGTAATAATATTTTATTATTACTATTATTATTATTTAATTTAAAAGACAAAAAAAAAGATTTCTTGGCGCGAAAAAATTTTTACTCGCTCCAAGAAAGTTTTTACTTGACCTAAGAAATTTATTGCATTATAAAATAAAAACAAAAATTTTCTTGAGCCAAGAAAGTTTTTAGTCCCCAGAAATTTTTTCCAGTTCTAAGAAAATTTTCGGTATTTTTTATAATGATAAATTTTTCTTGCGCCGAGAAATCCTTTTTTTCTGGATAAAAAATAATTATAAAACTTACCGTAATGGTCGATGTTTGCGATACTCTATTGAAGATGTAGAATTTATTTCATCAATAATATGTCTGGAATTAATATTTCTGTACTTCATGAATGCTGATACATTTTTACGGCCCTTTATAGTCTGTCCGAACCAATCGAGAATAACGTCATCGGCTAGATAATTTTCAAAATCCGAAACTAAGCCATCGGCTAATGCAAAATAACTATTGGCAAATGATATCGCTTGTGATGAATCTTCAGACATTTTTTTTATCTAAAAAACCAAACATTAAAAAAAATTATTATCGACATAAAATTAAATTTTAATCTGTAATTAATTAAATAAAAATTAAAAAATAATTAAATTAATTGTCATTAAATATTTCCTATTATAAATATTTTTTTTTAATTTATAAATAAAAATAATAAACAATGAGCACAATTTATTTATTATTTTACATGTAATTCTATTAATTATAATTACAATGAACTCTGAGTAATTTTTTTCAAATTTTTAGAATAATAAAAAAGAAAAAAAGTTGTATTGCTTTACTGTACATTGAATATTAATTCCAGTGACTTAAATTGTTCGATTGAATTTTCATTAATAATTATTCAATTTTTTAATCAAAATTTCCCAACAAATAAAATTTAATTACATAAATAATTACTTAGGGCCACTTTTTTAAACCGGGTTCATTTTCAATCCGGGTTTTAATTATTATTACTTATATATCTATATATTATTCATGTATATTATAGATATACCAGCAATATTAATTAAAACTCAGATAAAAATAAACCCAGTTTGAAAAACTGGCTCTTAATTACACCAATTGATAAATTTTATTTAATAATTCAAGTAAAATTTATAAGTGTGATTGTAGCAGACATCAGACAAATTTAAAACTATAAATAAATACTTAATAATTAAAAAAATAATATTTACAAAAAATGCACTCATTAATTTTTAAATTTTTTAAATGTGCATTTTTTAAAAATTTAATTTTATTAATTATTTACTCTATTTATTTATAATTTTAAATATGTCTGATGTCTGCTACATTCACACTCATGTAAAATTTTATTTATAAATAATTTAATATGAAGCAAAAAAAAAAATTTTTTTTTCACTTAATAATAATAGTAATTATTATTACTGGTGTCATAATAATAATAATAATAATAATAATAATAAATAAATAATTTTTTAGATCGAATGGGTATAGAAAGATCATCATCAATGGTGATAGCAAAACCAGCAATATGTCAGCCAGAATTTCAAGTAGTGCCGCTAAAACCACAAGGAGATGATCGTGATGCTGTTTATTTTCCTAGTTGTACAAGAGTAAAAAGGTGTGGCGGCTGTTGTTATCATAGACTACTGAGTTGTCAGCCAGTCGAAAAAGTAATACAGAACTATCAGGTAATTTAAATCAACAACACTTGCAACTAGAACATCAAGGTCATAAGTTTCTCAATTCAACATTTACTTTTATAAAATAAATACCAAAAAGTAATTACTGTTAGTGATGCCCGACTTTTTAGTGTGTTCTAGTTGAAATAATATTATACATGTATGCTAAAATTATTTAAATACAACATATTATTTTAAAGATTACAGTAACTAAACGTGATAATGATTCGATAATCTGGGAAGGTAAAACATTGGTACCAGTAGAGGAGCATATCAGTTGCAATTGCCAGTGTCAAATAACTAAAGAGGTAATGATTAATTTAAAAATTATTTATCAATTTTATCTTAAAATATATATATATATATATATATATATATATATATATATATATATATATATGTAAATTTATATTTTTTTTTAGCAATGTAATCATAAACAACAGTACATAGAAAATGAATGCAGATGTGTTTGTTTAAATAATGACGATGAACTGAAATGTAAAGCTGAACCCCATCTTAAAATATGGGATACTGATAAATGTGAATGTGGGTGTCGAGATCAATTAGAATGTCACGATGGAACTTATTTTGACAAAAATACCTGCCGGTGTGTAATTAAATGATTATTTAATTGTAATTTATAACTAATTGAGGATTTACTGCAGACTCTGGTTGATGGGATTTAAATAATCTTGTAAGGGCCACAATTGTATTTAATTTTATTACACGCTTGTTATTAATATATTTATATTTTTAACTAATAAAAATAACTATTAATAATTACTAATTACTAATTACTAATCAATAATTACACTAAAAAAAATAATGTTAAGATCAGTACGATTGAATTACAGTAAAAAATTTATTGACCCACGAATCTTGCCTCAAAAAAAAAATATATATATTATATATATATATATATATTTTTTTTTTTTCAATTCTTGATGCAAAAAATTTCTTAAGGCAAGTAAAAAATTTTTACAATAAATTGCCACACTGTTACTATTAATAAAATTTAATAAAAAATTCATTAAATTTTTATTAATTATTTAAAATCGTTTATAAATTGATTCATAAGTCGGAACAGGTTAATCTCAATCATACTACGTAAATACGTATTGCAATAATTAATGATCTGGGTCACTATAAATGTATATAAATATTTAAAATAATAACAATTTAAATTAAAAAAACTTTCATACAGAATTTAAAATCGTTAAAAAAATCTAGTTCTGCTAATGATGTTAAAAGTTTTTTTGATAACTATCAGCAGTTATCATATTTTCGAGGACAACTGATCTGATAACTAAAAATTTTTTTAGCGTAATAATTAAAATTTTAGCTTTAATAACAACTGTATTATTACAGGACAATAATTACTAACAATTTAAAAGTTTTTATTAAGAACACTAAGAGGAAAAATAATAATTAAAATAAAAAAACCCAATTATTGACATATAATTATGTTACTTTATGATTCTAAAAATTTTTCAATCAATTATTAAATTTCTTTATACAATTTTTTAAATGCGTCAATAATTGGTACACTCGAGTCTTAATAAAATGCTTTATATTTATTATAATATGTAATTAATTAATTTGAAAAATTAGTAGAATCATCAAATGAAGAAATGGGTTCAAAAATTTTATGTCATTAATATTAAACATAATAATTAAATTACAGTGACTAACAAACTTTCTGTAGCCAATAATTGGAGCTTTCATTTTCCCAGGACCAGTTTCTCAATCCAAGATTTAGTTAAATACGTAATATATAGTCATGTTTTGTTGCAAGTAAATCTCGGATTTAAAAACTGGCCGTTGGTTTAAAAAATAATAAAATAAATAAAAATGAATTTAATTATTTGTTTAGTTGTGAAAGAAATTTAAGAAACAGAGATAATTATTATTTTTGGGAAGGAAGTGAGAGAAAAATGACACCGATACAAGTAGCAGACCCTAGAAGAAACCACCGAGATGAACCATATAAATAATAATAAAAATAAATAACCTAGTTAATAAATTTATTTTTTTAAATTGTAAATTTTTTAAATCAAATTTTCATTTAAGCGGATGCAATTATTATTATTTTAATTATTATTAATTAATGTCTCTCTCATCACTCACAAATAATCACATAGCATTATATTTATTATATTTATCAAATATTAATTAATCCATATAATTATTGTAAGAAAAAAAAAATTAAATTTTTTAGCAAAAGTACAACCGTAATTTGTACTTAATTGAGTCATAGGAAATAAGTATTTATACCGTTGAATTAAGTATTTTAATTGTATTGATTTGTTCAAAAATAAACTATTAATCTTTTTTATAAATCACGTTGTGATAATTAGCTAATTAGCATTAGCGATTATAAATAAATAAATATATAAATATCATATTGATGTTTTATTTATTACATTATACTCAATTATTAATATATAAAATTATTATTTTACAACATATCTGACCTTGACACCTATTTTTAGATTTTCTTCCTACGGCTCGTTGGTGTCTACTTTTGTTAAATTCAATGCAACAGCCTTGGATCCTTCCGACTGCTCACGAATGTGTTTCACAATTAACTTGTTTACTTTTAAGCAATAACGATGTGACTCTCCAATTGATTTCACTGTGTTTCCTAATACTTCTGTAACAACAAATTTATAAATAATTATCATTTTACTATTAAATCCACTTGTTCGTAGTCTGCTTTAGAGGCTAGACACTGGGTACTGGGTATCATAACTCGAAATACCAGACAACTGACAATTATTTTGTCTTATTAACAAATTACATATTAGAAATTATACTCAAATTAGCCAACGTTTGATAATTTTTGGATTTTTAATTTTCTGAGTATGCGTATTTATGAGTGTGAATGTAGCAGGCATTAGACAAATTTAAAATTATAAATAAGTACAGTAAATAATTTAAAAAATAATATTTATAAAAAATGCACTTATTAATTTAAAATTTTTTTAAATGCGTATTTTTTCTAAATATTATTTTTTCAATTATTTACTCTATTTATTTAAAATTCAAAATTTGTATGATGTCTGCTACACTCAGACTCATTCATATTTATAGTTTTTTTTTTTTTTTTTTTTTTTTGTAATTTATTCATTGAAAAAAAATACAAAAATTGTTAATTGTCTTCCAACTTCAGGATCATATATTAGAAATATATTTTTATAAGTTCTTGATATGAGTGTGAATGTAACTGACAAGTGTCAATTTTTTAATTTTTAGAATAAATAATTAAAATTTAAAAATTCGTATTTAGATCAATGAAAAATCAGTACACACATTTTTTCGCAATTTATTATTTTAATTATTTATTTAAAATTTATAAATTGTCTTATGTCTGCTACTCACACTCATTTTGATGTTCATTTTTAAAAGTTTTTTTCTTCTAATATTAAATTTTCTTATTTTAAAATTTAATAATTACTGATTTTACTGCTGTCACTTTCACAAATATTTCATACACATCTAAAAAAAAAAATATTTTTCTATTAATATAAAATTTTTTAATTTAAAAATAGAAAATTGTCAGTTGTCTGATGATTCAACTGTCATCCGGGTTCTGGGCACTGGAAACTGGCTGAAGTTGGTTTTAAATTTAGGTTATAAAAAATATTATTTCATCATCAAATAATTACTATTATTCAGCAATTAATTACCTATTATTAATTAAAAAACTCAATTAATTAGTTTCAATTTCTAATATATTATTTATTAAATATCAGTTTTATTACCAATTGACGAAGCAATTGCGCCAAGATGTGAATCTGCTGTTTTCAGACGTTTTGATGGCTGTTGCATCGTTTAAATAATTTATTTAATTTAAATAATACAATTACCTTTTTATTACTATTAGTAATATTATTATTTATGTATACAATTATTATTTTGCGTAAGTTCTCAGTAAATGTATGAAAATTTAATAAAAGCCGGTTGCTTGGTGATGTCCTGGATCGTGATCGTGATTGTGAATAACAAATTGGCGGGAAAATGAGCTAACGGCCATTTTGATTCGTAATGGAAGTTGGCGTCGGATTTAAAAAAAAAAAATTAATTTAAACTCGCGCCTTAAGATGGCAATGCTATTCAATGTTCTTACAAATATATAAATATATATGTGTATTAAGTATTTATGCCTATATATGATTTTCAATCTCTTGTTCATGTCTATGATTAAAAGCTGAGAAATAAAAGTATTTCCTAATCATCAGTAATTAATATAAGTAAGCGCAGTTTAAAAAAAATGATTGAAGATGACGCAGGCAATAATTATGTTGATGGAACTTTCAAGTTTAAAAACTAAATTTATATATAATAATATAAATATAAATTTAAATTATGGCAGTGTGAAAAGCCGGCGGAGTTATTTTGTTACAATGTAAGTAATTTGAACTAAATTATAATAAATATTTGTGGTTTACTCCTGGGTATATAATTAAAAAAAAAAAAAATTGATGCATAGGTATAGCGCACGCGAAATGCAAATTTAAAAACTACATTGTATTTAAATAATAATAAGAGAAATTTGTTTAAATAAATTAAACTTTTTTTCATCATGTCAAAGTAGATCAATAAAAAAATTTAACGCAACGTTTTTATGCGATACGAGTAGAAAGACGCAAAGTCGAAGGGTAATTTGGTTGAATTACAATGATTATTGGTTCGACACGATAACGATCACCCGGGTCCCAAGACTGGAGATCTCGTACCCGTCGACCGTTGGTTGTCTTGTCTTGCCTTTTTTATCTTCTCTTTTATTTTATTTTCTTCTCTTGTACTTTATACTGATGTTGTGTGTCTTTAATTTTATTTGATGGTTGCAAAGAAGGCGGTGTAAATGCTACAGGGACTGTACAATCATGACAACGACGCTGTACTTTTAACAACTAAGACACGACGAAGACGTAAGACGCAACCTCTCGATACATTGAGTTCCCCTGTGTAACATTATCGTTCAAGATTATTTTAAAGCTATTTTTAAACCCTGCTCTGAAGTTGTACGGAAGCTACACCGAAGCACACGCACCATCAGGATCTGCATCTGCAGAAGCAGAAGCAGCAGCAGCGTCAGCAGGACCAGAATCAGTTATTTGTCTTGAATGTATGGTATGGTAGGGTTGGGCTCTGATCGGGATTCTGTCCAACACAAGGAAACTTAAATTTTGTAATTACGGGGTAGCTTCTCGCCATCCTCCATCGTCCTTCTTCCTTGTAAAATTATACCACATGCCCATGGGTATTTCTCTCGAATTTTTGATACGCTTATACATGTCTCACTTTTTTATCATTATTATTTACGTTTTTTTTTGTTTTTTATTTCTGCAGAAACGTTCATTATTATACTTTTTATTACTCATCTCCGTGGTCTGCTTCCTTCTCAGTTCTCAGTCAGCTCGATTTTTGATCCAGTAATTGATTCACCATGAATATATTTTCGGACGTTGCAGTCAACGACCTCGATGCATTATAAAGGCTCTTGCATGTTCTGAGAGATTTTCTTCAATTGACTGACTGGACAACAGAAAAAAATATATATTTTTTAAAGATCTTTGGAGTTTCTTTTTTATTTTTTTATTCAAATAACTGATCATACATCAGTTGAATGGTCCTCATATGTTATTTTTTTATATTTTATTTGCTCATATATATAAATATAGAATATAGATATAGAATATATATATAGACAGTGGTGTGTATTATAAAAGCAAGATATCCTTTGGGATGGATAATCTATGCAAATGCAAACCGACACCCCGTAGCATTCTTATGAGTCTGCGGTCCAGCGAACTGTTGATCGTTTTGGATGTCCAGCCGACATATCAGCCTCGAAAATGAATAATAAATGCTAATTTATAAAATCTAATCCTACATATAATTATTCACAACATAATACTACTCTACTACGGGACGATGAGTATTAAAAGATAGTACGCATTTTAAATAAAATAAAAAGTACATAAGCAGAGAAAAAGATAAAGGGAAATAAATATAAACAAATACAAGACAAGAGCTAATGTCTTTGGATTAATTCTATAGAACCGGCCATCTGTCATCGGGCAAGATCGCCCGAGAGACAGGAGTAGAAATAAAAAAAAAAGCCACGATTAAGGGGCAAGTGGAAACAGTAGCTGGTCAAGCGTTGGCGCCAGATTTTTTGCGTCACCCGTTATAATTGCGCGGCCTCATCATCATCATCATCGTCGTCATCGTCGTCAGCCGGAATACAAACTAAAAACCAACAAAACGATGATCCACGAGCAAGACAACTTTTACGAGGAACCTCACCAGTATCACAACTAAACCATTACAGCTTCATACTCGCATCATATTTTAAATCCTATTAAACCTGTCTCTTCATCGATTACGTTTATTCTGAATTTACGGGCATTTGTACGTCTTACTCATCAGTGAACAAGTGTTCAGTATCCTGTCTGATGTCGGCAGTAATGTCCGCTCATTTTATTGACAATCAATGAGGATTTTTATTTTTATTTATCAACACGTGTTGGATACTAGATTATTATATAAATATATTTTATTTAAAAATTATATTTAAATAATATTATAAAATAGCCACAAATTTGAATGACAAAAGCGTGGTCATCAGCATCCCTGAAATGGAGCCTTGGGCTCGCGCGTGCGGATCAAGTATTCGCCATCAACCATTGACTATATATATATATACATTATACATATATGTGTATATGTTGCTGGAAAGCCACGGAGAGCATCTTCAAGGCCACATTTGATACGAGTAGAGAGAAGAGAAGAAAAAAAAAGGAAGAGATGACATGTGTGAGTGTGTGTGTGTGTGTGTTGTGTGTGCTCGTAACACGGGTAGCACAACTCACGGTTTAAATCGTATTAAAAGTTGTGGCTCTATACTATACAGCCTCTCATCTCGCATCTCTACTCTTTTACTTTATCTGGGCATCCACTACACTATACTACTATAATACAAACTCTTGAAACTCTTTCACGGGCTAAAGATTATACAGGACAGGACACAACTCGTCCGGATTTAAGAGCCTCTTTCGTGACACTCTTCATGACGTTTTTAGCGGGTTTATGGTATACTTAATCTACTATTTATATTCATTTATCTATTGTATTGATTATTTTTTTATGATAATTACGACCGGAATAATCTTTCGTCGATAAAATAATTTATTTATCTAAGAAAGTTTTTTTTTTTAAATTTAGGAGACCTCGGGATTGTTTACGGATGTTTGTTATTTGTTTGGGATTTTTTACGACTCTCAGCAAGAGTGATGATAAAAATAATGAACTAGAAAATAAATACAAGGGTAGTTGAGTTCAACGGACTCGGAAGAAGTATCTCTGACCATCTGTGTTCACTTCAAGCTCACGAGTACTTTTTTAAATCTTTTTTTTTTCCTCGTCTTTTCTTCAGCAAACAAGAGTACATACATGAGTCTCTTGTTCTTTTCTTTATTCGAGTACTCTACTAACACAATGTGCCCTTTGGAAATCTAATCTATTTGGCAGGGGGATTCAAGTGGGGTTCAATTTTACTTGGCCTCAGAAAAATTATTTGATGGAAAATTAAAAAAAATAAAAAAAAAACGGAATTTTGTTGTTAAATAATGAAATTTAATTTTTTTTTTAAATTTTATCTCGACATTTACACTTTTATTTTGCTTCTGAATTTATATAAAAAATCTTAAGGCATTAAGACGCGATGTAAAAAATAAAAAATACAAGATAAAAAAAAATGTTAAGAAGAGAAGTTGACTGTGGGGAGTAAGGAAAGAGGAGGCAGGTACCAAGAATAAGAAGACAACGAATAAAAAATGAAAAGTAAGAAAAAGATCAAGCTGGTCACTGGGTAGAGAATAAAGGGAGAAAGAAAGAAAGGCGGATCAGAGCAATAAGATGATAAAAAAGGCATATGTATAAGATGGTACAGCAGTTTGTATAAGAGAGATGGAAGAAAAAAGAAGCAAAAAGAAGTTTGTAAAGCAAAGAGTAAGACTGGACAAGAGGGAGACGCGGGATGAAAAGAGCCAAGAAACCGGCTATGACGCTCAGAGGGCTAAGGCCAATATACGAAGCGAGAAACTTTACCACACCAAGGAAAAAAACACTCCGAGAGTGAGAGTTGTGTATACACTTAATCTATTGATCAAGTGGAAATGGGTACAATAGAAAAAATCTTAATACTTAAACTTCATCCCCATATAACTCAGGCTTCTATCAACTTTATTTTAACTTCGTTTTTTCCTCTCAAATTTATGGATCTTTTTATTACCCCACTAAAATGGGGAAAAAGGTTTTCTTGGAATTGTTGAAAAAATATTTTACATAAATCTGAAGTTAAATACTTCGTTAGGTTCTTCTTCTGCTTCCTTGGGTTTTTTATTTATTTATTTTTTATGTTTTCCGAGAAGTTATTTCCAGAGAAGTTGAAGCGGGGCGAAGAGTAAGATACCAAGTAGTAGGTGGTATTGTAAACATGTGGTAGCTGTTGCACGTACGATGCAGGAGAGAATTATACTGAGTTTGAATAAAGTTGAGTGTAAATATAAGAATATGATGATAATGATAAGGAAAAATGAGGATAAAAAAAGTGGCAAGGTGAAGACGAGTGGCTTATGAGCTGACGCGTTCGCCAGCGGACTCGTGTTTCGTAAGATATAGCCAGAGGATTATTGGAAGAATACTAGTATGAGAAGAAAAAATATAAGAGAAGAAGATGAAGATGAAGAAAAAATAATAAAATAAAGACGACGCGAAAGACCAGTGGAGATAGCGGGATATAAAGTAAGACGAAGCAAGTGGTTATAAAAATTGTACGCGTGAGACGAAGAAAAATATATAAATTACGCCAAGACGTTACGCAGTAGATTAAAATCTGTTTGGCTCTCTTACTTTATTATTATTATTATTATTATTATTATTATTATTATCATCATTTTTTTTTTACATATTCGCTTTAGGCTCTACACTAAATTTATTTTTCACCTTAACTCGTTAAGACTCGTAATTACATGGAGCCTAAAAAATGTACCATCGAATTAACCGTAAATATTGAATTTTAAAAATTCACATTAAAAAAAAATTAAACCAAAATTATGTGGATAATATTTGAGATGAAAAAGAAAAAAAAAATTAAATAACATTTTTTTTTTACGGAGTCTTAATTTTTGTTTGAAGCAGCAGAGATTTACGAACCGTCAGATTTGCATTTTAAATACACGGGAGCGAATGAGTGGGTGAAATATATATGGGGCTACCTAAAAAAAAAATACAATATATAATTCCTTTTAGTCCCAGCTTGGCAACCTCGGCCCCCATCATCATCACCGTATATTTACGGCTCATTTTTTTCCTCTTATTCTATTGTAAAAAAATATATTATATTTTTTACTACAGTATAATTTAATACAAATGATTAATTTCAATATCAAACAACACCCATCAGCGCGCACAATAAAAACTATTAAAAAGTATGTTTACGTGGGCTCATTAATCGTCTTCCTTGCAGAGATAAGAGCATCGATTAGTCGGGTTTGCGTCCTCAGGACGTCGCCCTTTGTCCGCTGACTCGGCATTGTGTTGCCGTATTTATTATCTTTTTTTATTATTTATATTTCCTCTGATATTGTGTCCATCTCCTCTCGCTGGTCTTGTGGACAGTATTACAATCTCGATATTTTTTATTCTCCATAATTGATCAATTAATTTTTTTTTTTAAGTTTAATTTGATATTTAAAAAAAATAATGTGGTTAAATCATTATATATATGAGAATATGAGAGAGGGATATTTTAAGTTGGCCAAAAGCCCACTGCCTTGTAGAGGACGCGGTGCATCATCAGCATCAAGTAGAGTGTTCTCTTGGACTCTGGTCCCCTCCGGGGCAACTTGAAAAGTCGATGTGATGAGTACATATATACATACATATATGTATACAGAATCAAAAAAGTAAAGAGTAAAGAGAAGATAAAAGATGCTGTGTTGTGTGTAGTATAGGAAGCTAAAGCGAAACAAGATGAGAGCTAAAGATGTACTGTGCTGGTGAGACTATATCAGCAGCACCAGCACCAGCACCAGCAGCAGCATCAACGATGACCGGGCTTTGAACTCAGTCTGTAGTAAACAACAGGTACATTGCACCCTGTGCGTAATTCGTAAGTGCTCATGGGCTGAACGCAGTGAACCAGAAGAGAGAGGTATAGAGCGAATGGAACCAACACGAGAAAAGAAGAGATGAGGAGAGAAGCGAAAAGTTACGGCGTATAGTAGTAGTATAGTAAGTAGGGAGAATAAGAGGACCGGGGGAGATAAAGATGATGATGAAGTAAAAGAAGATAGAACGAGATGGTACATGGTAGTAGCTGCAGGCGTATTTTTTTAGTCACGTCCACCATGCAGCATCCGAGTCGAGATGAGAGACAAGTAAAGAGCCACTTTTGTATATATACAGTATCCACTGTAACGGCCCAATCGCGCGCATATTATTTTTTTTATCCCTTTCTTTGGTGCTCTCTTTATCTCACTCCTTTATGTCGATTCTCTGACATCCAAATCGACGCTCATGAAACATTCAGGGGATTGCACTTTGGGCTGAAGAACTAAAGAAGATGAGAAGACAAACAAATAAAATTTTTACACTCGCGGTTTTATATATAAATAAGTTAATTATTTACTTACTTTTGTTTCGCGGAATTAAAAGGAGGGACAAATACGACCGTGACACTAATTCTTTTTTTTTTTTAAATCTTGATGCTTTTGAAATTTTTATACTATGAAAAATTATTATTCTACTTTCTTTATTATCTGTTTCTAGAGCGTCATTTCCGGCTTCTATGGAATTCAAACTCTTGTCCGTTGACCCGCATGCTTATGTAAGTTATGGTTTTTAAATATTTAATAAATCTTAATTGTTTGGGTGAAGTAAAAAAAAAAAATTAATAGAATTCACTGAAAAAAGAATCGAGTTTTATTGGAAGTAATTACATATTTTTATATATTAAATTCAAAAGTAATATCCAAAGAGAGTATCAATTTAGTCGGCGGGATTATTTAGCGATTTACTCAGTCGGCCATTCGTTTGGCCGCCCGTTGGTTAGAGTCCAACACACCAATGAACTTGACTCGCTATACCGGCCACATTTTATCTTACCCAACTGGTAAAATTTTGTCTTTCACTTCCCAAACCCCATGAAAAATTATTTCCTGCATCACTTTACATCAAAAATTTTTCTCCCCCTCAATAAATTAAGCCCGCGAACCAACAAAATCAAAAACCGAAAATCAAATTTCTCATTAATCTACTCCATTATTTTCGACCACAGTCCTCATATCAGTGGTTCATCTTTACATATTTTCCACCTCTTATTTTTTCGGCGGAAAATTTTTCATAAAATACAGAAAATATCCCTTAGAAACATAAATGTACGACGCCTTTTTCTGTGCTCCCTAGATCGATCTTCCGAGTTACCGACTTTAGATTCAGTTCGTAGAGTCATTGAGGGCGCTGTATTACTCATTCTCGCACGACAAACTATCACTACACCGTGGCATTTTCGACTTTTAAAAATATCAAAAAGTAAAACTCAATTCAAAAAATCAAAAGCTTCCAATTCAATTCAATTTTTTACGCCTGAAAAATTTTTCCCGCTCGAAATTAGAACTAATCGAGTTTCCAGATCTGGACCAATGATTATTAATAAATATGACATTTAAAATATATATATGTTTACGCAACATGACGTAATAATTAAATGACGCACTAGTTATATATTTATTATGATTAACTTGAGAAACGGATGTCTGATGTGGGAGAGAAAATTCAGTAGCTGTAATCGATAAATAGAACATTAACATCATACACACTATTGTATGTCTAGTTATTTAGGTTTTCACATTACATCTGCGTGTACGTTCTAAAAATAATGAAACTTCTTCGCGTTGTGCCTTGGCAACAAGAGAACGTGCTGTATGTTTTATGTACTCCGTTTTATATTACAGTTGTACATTGTACATTAAGAAATACCGCTCCCATTTAACTTATTATAACTATAATATGCACTTAAACTATTTAATTATCAATTAAAACAATAGTTTATTAATTTCATTTTTTTTAATAACTTTAAGTTAATTTGAGCATAAAAAATAAATGAATTTAAAAATAAATAAATTTTTTCCATAAATAAAATAAATTTATTATAATTAAAACTGAAACTAAATAAGCTGCCTTGAATATTTATCAATCGCACGTGCCAGTTTGTTAAAATCATATTAGCTTGAGTTTTAGTTTAAATAAATATAAAAGCAGCTGATAAAAAAAAATGAACAAGGGCCTCGTTGTTCGCCGTTATAAATTAAACATTTCAAGGGCAATAAAAAATAAAAAAACATAATAATTCAGTTATACCCATAATAGGCAGCACGTAAAAGTCAATACAATAGAAAATAGCAGAATATAAAATATAAAATAAAGTAGAGAAACAAAACGACTATTATATAAAAAAACTTAAACTATGAATTTTAAAATCAGAGACATTTTAAATTGACAGAAACCATTTCGACGACACTTAAGACCCATAAAAAATACCACGTGTCGTTAAAAGGAGCCTGACAAGGGCTTAATATGACAAACAAAAAAGAGTTACTTTTTTAAGACTCTTCCTCATTTTTTTTGTTTAGGTTGACGCGTGGAGAAGGATATTGAATTTATTGGGCTTCCTTCCGACAGATAACCGTCCATGTGTGCAGGCCAGGATGTGCCGGATGGTAATTTGATAATAAAACTTAGAAATTGATCAGCTTTAAACGCGATGGACACCTGAAAATTAGTATATTTATAAAGAAGCCTCAACGTTTCCTTGGTCAGGTAAATTTTTCACGTTATCAGTCGCATCGAATTTATTTTATTCTATTCTAAAAAATTTACGTGACTCCAGACTAAACATCCAGTAGTCTATTAATATTTTAAAGCATTTAATACAGGATACGCTGTAGCGTTATCTAAAAAAGTATATCCTGCGTCTTGAGTACGTCCTCATTTTCAATCTGCTTCTCAAGGTTAAATTTGACCGTTACGCCGCAAGATCGACCGCGTCTGCTCCTTATTCAGCTTCCACTTCTTACTCAATATAAGCTTCTGCTCCTTCTTCTTCTTCTTCTTCTTCTTCTTACATTACATTAGCAACCCCCAAAGGCATCATAAGCCTAAAAAAGGTTCTTTTATTTTTGTTAATCTCCAGTATACTATTATAAGGTAGTGATCGATTCGCGAGCCCTTGCACACCTGCTAATGGAGATATAAAAAAAATAAAAACTATCGAAAAGCAACAAAATAATAAATAAAAATAAAAAGGCGACTGTATAACACACTAGTAACATCCCCGTCCCAACTATCACGCACCTGCTGTCTCAATTTCCCCTTGACACGATCAAGAGAGATTGTTCTCCACAACCGACAGTACACCGCGAATTACCCACTTACAATATACGTAAAGATTAAGATAACTTTCCTGTATACGAAACATTTAACATTCAATTGTGCGTAGCAAATCTCTGCAAATTAATCTCCGTTATCTGCCCCTACTTCTATACTTTAATAATAATTGGGACTGGGAAAATAAAAATACAAATTTATTTATTTTCAATAATTTTTTTTTTAATAATAATATTTTATTTTTTATAAACAATAGGATTCTATCTATTTTTTGTTAGTTACTCTATTTAGACTCTCTTAAAAACTATTTATTTATTTATTTTTTTTTTTAACTAAAATCATTTTTATAAACTATTGTATTTTTTAAAGTAATTACGGTAATGTATGTCGTCAATGAGCTAAGAAATTTTTTAAAGATTACCAAAAAAATTAACGGGTGTTTATAATTATAATTTTGATAATTTATTATTTATATTTTTTACAATTATTTTATATTTTATTGAATTTTGCGGATAATTTTTAATAGAAAAATATTTTTTATACATAGAAAACACCCATGCACACATACATGCAGACATGATACTTTTATCATTTGAATTCTTAGTTTATTAATTAATATTTTATTTTTTATATGTATATATAAATGTATATATTTATATATATATATTTATATAACAATTATTTATAAACTAATTTTATTAATGTTTACTGAGATCATACTAATACATCACAGGGTTACATTGATAAAATTTTTTTTTTTAATTATATTGTTGCTATTTTTTAATAGTTTTTATAATTTTTTGTTCTCAGATTTTTTTTTTTTAATTTCACGTAATAGTCATTCAAGGACAAACGAGTCTCTAAAGTTGTTGATTATACAGTCGAGGTATTTGGGTTAAAAAACAATTTCATTAATGTCAATCAAAATTACTAAAAAAAATTACCAAAGATTAATGGTATGTATATATAAATATATATATACTTATCTATATAACTATATATAGATTCAAAAATTAATTTAAATAGCGACAAAACCTCATTTATTTATATTTTATTAAAATTTTTATTTTGATTTTAAATTATCGCGAATTGTACTAGTTTATTTATCTCTATATATTTTTTAAATATAATTATATATCATATTAATTTCAAATTTAAATAAGAAATAATTTTAATGCCTCAGTAAATGTGATAATAAATTTTTTAAATTTTCATTTCGTGCCACTCAATTTTTTTTTTAATATCGGCCAAAAATAAATTCGAGTTAAAAGAAAAATATATTTTATATTTTATGAACATTAAAATATAAAAAAAATAGCTTTGTGTAACCACCAGTCGTATTTTTGGCTATAATCTCAAGACGAAAAAAAAATATAAGGGAAACATGTGAGTAGATTTGAATGGGTACGGATACAATGATAATAATAAGTGATAAGAACAGAGATGTGAGATGAAGAAAAAATATATATATATATATATATATATATATATATATATATATATATATATATATATATATTTAAAATAAAAAAAAAATATATAAGAATAAAGGAAAAACATGATCATAGTGACGCTTAGTAAAAATTTATAATTTTTTTTTTTCAATTGTTACAATATAATGTCTCTTAATAAGCGAAAGTGTAAAATTTACATAGAAAAAAAAAAAAAATTATCTATATATATAAGTATGTATATGTATTGAAAATAATTATTTTTAGACAATAATTCAAAGCCAATGTGTGTATAAGTAGGACCGAAGGATAAATGATTTTTAAAATTTAAGTTTGTTAATTTTTTTTTTTTTTTTTTTTTTTATTTGTTAGCATTTCAACGGCGAGGTAACGAGGGAGGGGAACGCTTTGATTAACTCAGAATATAATAAATATATATATTGATTAATTGAAAGTTAGATGTTATTTTAGAACGAAAAAATAATTTTTTGAGTAAAAATTATTATCATTAATTTTAGACAATGAAAATATTTTTTCATTCATTTCTTTTCCTTTTTTTAAAATAAGGTACAAATAAGAATGTAAAAAAAAAAAAAAAAAAAAAATAAGCAAATTCGAGAGATTACGATTTGGCATCGGCTGTACCTTTTTTTTTTGTTATTTTGTACAGGAGATCAATGCTTTTATTTTTGGGTAACGTAGTAAAGGCTATTTAAATGTCTTTTTTTAAAATTATTACTCGACAACCGTTGACTTTCTTTTTACTTAAAATGAAATAAACCCGTATACTATTCATTCAACCATTGAAATTTAAATTAATTCAGGAAAAAATATCAAAGAATGCATTGGAGCTGGGAAATAACGGATTTTAAAGATCAGAAAAAAAAAGAAAAAGTCAACTGTCAAATAGAAAAAAAAGACTTTAGAATACGTATACTCTTTAGCTTAATCTTAACAAAATAATTATCTAAACACTACATATCTACGTAGTTTGTAAAATGCGTCACGCTGAACATCTCTCTTTTTTATGTTTTACTTTATTTTCTATCTTTATTTGATTAAAGAAAATAAACAATAATAATATTAATAGTGATAATAAAAATAAAATAAAAAAAATAATAATAACCAACAAAAAAAAATACATACAATATAATATAATTATAAGTATATATATATATTACAAATAAATTTCGATAATAAATTCTCCCATAATATTTTTTCTTACAATCAATAATTCTTATCCTTAAATTAGTAATTTATTAAATTTAATTAATTATTTTTTCTCTTTTCAATAATAATCTCTTCTCACTTCAGTTCCACGCGGTGCAATTTATTGTTTAAATGAATTTAAATTAAACAAAAAATAATAACCGATAAACCAACGTCGAGGAATTTAAAACAATTATTTTTTAACATAAAAAAAAAAAAAAAATAAACAAACTTTTATCATAAATTTATAAATAATCATTTGATCCTTCACTCGATACCTATTTATAATCCTCTTGTATATCATTTGGTGGTTCAATGCGTCTCAGTAAAGTAAATCTTAAACGTGAATGGCACAGCCAAGGGATCTTACTTATGATAAATTTATTACCGATCTTCAATAAGTGGCACTCGTTAAACTTTTCACGCTCAGACAGCTGATTAATTAATTAATTAATTAATAATTAATATTATCATTATTATTTTTCATAACGTTTGAATATATCACTGGACGCAGGGACATAAACGCGTTCATTTAGCTTTTAAATCTAATGCTTTAAGACTCTAGTTAATTATAATAATATATATTTATATTTATACTTTAATTAAGCTACGAAACAAAAATAATCTATTGTAAGAAAAGTTGTTTAGTTGTTAATAGTTTTTTCAGAGGCCACAATTGCAATAGACGTCGTCGCAGTCAGATGATAATTAAGAGGAAGACACGATCCAATGAAGATAAATAAAAAGTTTAGCTGCGTATCTGACCCGCGTTACGTGGCAATTTCTCTGGCGGCTCAATACTACTTTTCTTCGTGCTACTTGACGTACGTTTGCGGGTCTTCATGTAATCTGAAACAAATACAATTAAATATCGTTAATTTACATCGACATTTTGGCTGCACTGAACTGGTAATTATTCAATATTTTTTTTTCATTTTATCAATATTATTATTTTTATTAAACATCTGCTTAACATTTCCCGGTCTCAATAAATTATATCGATTGCGATGAATTTATAAATAAATTCGCTTGATTTTCCCTTTTGTGGTTGACAATGACATCTGGGAAAAATTTACTACCCTCCGATTCCGACCGTATGTCATACACGCGACTAAAATATAATAGGGTCTACTTGTATTGTCAAAAAAAAAAAATACATAATAATAATAATGACAATGATTTCTATCCCTTTGGGAGACTGCACCCCTTTAAATTAATATGTGATCTTGATCTTTCTCAATATGTCGATATATTTATTTTACCAGAGTAGTTTTATTTATTCACGTGCTGCTGAGTTAAATTTTTAAATTTATAAAAATAAAAGGTATGGAAGTAAAAATAAAAATTTGTGAAAAATAAATACAAGACATTTTTTTTTTTTAAATTGCATGATTTGTTTTTGTGCTGATTAATAAACACTTGGAATATATTTAGATATTCAAAAATCCAAGGCCGAGTCGCGTGGAGGTCTTGATAATTTATCGAGTGTGAGTGAGTGGGCACACGTTCGCAAGAGAAACGATCCGCGAAAGTTAAGGTTGGTCATGGATTTGTCTGATGGCGAAACAAACGCTATTTTTTATATTTATATTGTATGGTAAAATTTAGACTTCTCAGCGTACAAATCAACAGTAAAATGAATATATCGCTGATCAAAGCAAACGCCAACAAAATAATTCAATTTGCTCTGATTTAGAAGCATGAAAAAAAAGTAATTTTTTTTTTTCGTGCATTCTTTTGAAAAGTTTTTACCCAATGAACATGCGGGACACCTTAGAACAATAGTAGTAGTAGTAGTAGTAAAACAAGTACAGCACCATATGGGTCACTTGAGCGTTAAATACTTGAACGAAGGCCATCGAACGGTTTTTTCTTCGATCTAAAGAATTTGCACATGCGGGCACTAAAGATGTTGCAATAAAAAAAAAATAAAAATTTATATATAGAAATAGAAATAAGTAAACTTTTAATTTAAATCACAGCTTAATGACCGAATTTAAATAAATTATTAATCGTAAATCAGTATAATTAAATATAAAAGATCTGATAGAGGAAGAAGATAAATTTATCTTTCTAACGCAGCACATGTACACGAGTTCACATAAGTTCAAATCGAACCCTCTCAGCTAACCCTCGGATTTTTAAAAATAACTAGTATAGCGTGTAAATCCCCGGGTACATTATATGCGCACAGCTGATACCCCCATGCACGTGGGAGCGACAGCACGCGCGTCTCGTGGGGGTGAGTGTAAGGGGGTCAGTTATAAACATACGCAGGGGTGCAAATAAGGGTGTGTTGGTTATGTACAAGGGTATATATACATATATATACATAAGGCTTTTACCCTAAGTAACAGCTGACCGCTTTCTCATTAATAAAAGTACGTTACAAATAAGTTTTCCCTAACAAATATATAAATATAAATTATTTATTTTTCCTCATATATATATATATATAGATATAGTTTTGCCGTGACTGTTTTAATATACGCTATTTTGTACATGAACGCGTATTAAATTAATCCCATAACTTTATATTAAAATTTAAATTTTATGTATTTTATTATTTATTGACTATCAATTTTTTGTTGCAGTTAAAAATAATTAAAAAAAAAAAAAGTTGATTTTAATGACATGAGAGTAATAAAATAAATAAGATGAGAAAAGGGACTTTTGTCATGTCTCGAAATAGTAACGATGAGTGGGCGGACGGCGTTGTTCGTATGGACCCAATACTCGCGGGTTGAAACAACCGCAATAATATGAAGCTTGTAAATAATAGTTCATTATGTGGTTTCGAACAAGACTATTTTAAACGTCAAGTGGTAAGTTTTTTTTTTTAAGACAAATAAATATTTTTATTCAGTTATTGTGTTATTGTGGTTGGGGTAAAAAAATTGCTGGAAGAATTGGTTGGATTGGTTGAAGTAAGCGATGCACAAGTCGTCATGTCTCATTACATCAATTGTCGGGTCGTAAACAAATGAATTTTTAATTCAATTCACCCGTCTAATTGACTTTGACCTACTGTCTTGTTTGATACTATCCAAACTCTTTTACAATTTACACTCGTTAAATATATCCATCAAGATTATTTAAAATTTTTTTTATTTAAATTAATCTACCGTCAGAGATTCGTTAATTTTTTTCTGCAGCAAAGATTAATTTATCGTTAGTTTTCTTTTCCAAATAAAATTTTTTTTTAAACATAAACAGTCAGACATAATTAAATATGTTATAATTTATTAGCTTCTTATTTGCAGCTCCAATAAAAATTTAAAACGTAATTTCAGTAGCAAACTTTTTTTTTTAATCTCTGAAAAAAAAAAATGGGTTATTGTAGTCGATGTTTTTTATTTTTTTTATCTAAAAAGTAAAAGTAGTTTTTTATCAACGCAAACGCAGTTGGCGGAAGTTTACCTCAGAATTTAAAATACCTGGCATACGATTGTTAATCAAGCTCGTATCGCGCGGAAACAAATATATATATATATATATATATATATATATATATATATAAATTTATTTACGCTGCCAATGACATTGATAATATTTAAACATACGTTCGTTTTCATACTTGATTAAACCTTCAGATAATTAATATTTTGAATGAAAATAATAATAAATCGGAGCAGAATGTTAAAAAAATCTAAAATCTTACCGGTGATACTCGATTGCTTCCTCGCAGTTACAGGCAAAACTGGGGTTGTCGGTTCTATGATCGGGCAGTGTTTCTTCCTGCATTCCCCGATGAATTCATCATCCGTTTCTCCAATTTCCGGTACCCTTGGCTCTTGCGGTGGTGTCCTTTCAGCTTTACCAGCTCTGTTCGCACCAGTATCCGTGTTCATTGGCGACATCGAGGATGAACGTCTTGTCACCGATGATACACTACGTTCACTATTTTTTCTCGGTGTACCTGGGGCATGTTTACGTAAATAAGGCATACCTCGGAGTGCGTAAGGCTCGGGTACGACTTCTTCGTTGCTGAAAACTTCCCAGTCGTAACGCAAACTATTTCGCGGTAGTCCAAGACGGAAATCGAAGCCCCAGCGTTCAGCATCAAGTACAGATTGTGCTTTTAACTCACGTTCAACAAACGCCCGCGCAGCTTCATGATCAACTGGTCCAAATAAATCCCGTCTGACTTTAGCGAGATCAGCTCGACTTGGGACAACGCGGCCACCACCACCACCACCTCCAACAGAACCACCTAGTTTACGACTTTCAGTCATCATCGCAGGATTCATTACTCTCGCGCTCATTATTTTGCCTCTTGCTTATCACCAACCTCAGCTCGTCTTTTATTTGTTATAAATAATAATAATAATAATAAAAACTATTATTATTATTATTATGATAAAAGAAGAAAAAACAAATAAAGTTATACTGTCTGAAGTTGTTTTTTTAAAAACAACTAGATAAATTTATATATAAATATAAAAAAATTAAAGTCACCGGTATATAATTTCAAATATCCCGCGTGGCAGCATTGGCGTTTAAGCGACGGAGAAATCGTGTGGTTCAACAATACTACAAGAGCGTCAAAAAATTTGTTGGCGCGATATACCGCGGCCTCAAGAAGCACGAGGACAGTTTTCCTGGAATCTCTGGGGCCGAATGATATACACATACACGTTATGTACACCAGCACCACCAATCGGTCCACTAACACACCAATATATTATGAGGCGTGTTCTCTCTCAATAACACACACTCACACACGAGAACCCACACACACGGTCTTCCTTCCAGTGGCCTCAGGCGTACAGTCAGTCGATGCGCGCGCAACTTTTTAAAAACTTGGCAACCGCGCACTCCCTGTCTCTTGGTACGTTTCGAACGAGTTTCTGACGTCGTACTTCGTCAATACACATATATATACACATTTATATCTACACACATATATATATTTATATAAATGTATACGAAAACCCAAGTCGTTTCGAAGGCGGGAGAAAACTATCACGTTCTCTTGTTGCTTTTCAACACAAAATTTATTTAAATTGTCACACAAAATATTTAAATAACTACGCGTTATTTACTTTATAAAATTTATTTCACTTAAATGTACGTGACAAACGTTGCAAGTTAATTTTTCAGATAAAAATAATTCTTTCAACTCCATACACAATTTTTATATTTTAAATCTTCTTCAAAGTAATTTTACTTTATTTTTATTATTTCACATTTACGTTATTTATTTATTTTTAAATTTTTCCTACAATTATTATTATTTATTACACAATTACATACTCGATAATAACACACACAGTTGTCTGTTTCCGAAACTTTTAATCCTCTTGGCAACGCCGTGTAGCGGGTCGAGAAGAGAACGGCGTCGAGCCCGCTCAACAAAACTTTTAATAAATCCGGCAACACTGGACTGGACGCACTTGCGTATGTGTAGGTAATGAAGAATGGGTTGGGATATGTACGTGTTCGAAAACGAAACGCTAGAAGCGGGAGTCTCCTTCACATACACCAGCACTATTTTATTCACCAACTAAAACTTATTTATTAGATTTTATTTCAAATATAATCCATACATCTGTAATTTTTTTTTTTTTTATTGCTAACAATAATAATAATAATAATAATTATTATTATTTTGAATTTTTATAAGCAATAATAATAGTACCGCAATTCAAATCCATTTGAATAATCACAATTGTTACTATCCAAGCACGTCAGATTGCACAATGCCCGTGACACAAAATTTAAATAGTCCTTCCAGGCAATACGTTATTTAAATTTACCGGGGTTTTGAAAAACAGCTCGCTGATGAGTAAACGAAGATGCTGGCCTGGACCAGACACTTATAAATTGTTTCCCGCGTTTATTTTTGGAGCACGTTGGTAGCAGGTGACACACTTAGACACACAATACAACACGGTAATGGAAATTAAAATATTCGACCGCGTGCGTATTGTTTATTAAACCAACTGTATTTTGAATACTTAACAAAGTAATTTAACAAGACGATTGCGCAGTAAGATAATATTATTTTTTTTAAAAACAATCAATCACGGAGCGCGTAGTAGCGTTCTGTAAGTGAAAAGCGCTCTCTAGCGACTGATACGAGTCTTGTTTGTTGCAAGCGTCCAAGCTCCTCATTTGACTCGGGTTCGCTCGGGTAAACTCGGCTATTCTCGACTATTTCCGTGAGAATTTTAGTTTATGCGCATGCGCGAGATCCCCACTTTTGAACTCATTTGACTTCGTTGTCTCTCGGTCGTCGTCGCTGTAACCGCCATTTCGAACGTCCCGCTGTGTATACTTGACTCCGCGAAAGCACATGAGTATGAGAGATTCATTTATATGTATAAATATATATGTATATATACATATTCTATTGTATACTGTACAGAAAGATGAAAAGAAACAACCACGATTATTCTCGCGTGCTCTCGATGCTTGTAATCATGCTGAGAGAAAGACAGACTCTTAAAAAATATATAAAATAATATATACGATGAGAAAAAGACATGAAAACGATATAATATTTTTTTATGGCGTCATAAAATCTTATGCATTCGCCTGGTCCACCATTTTTTTTGCTATCATTTAAATATAAATAATTTATTTTTTCAAGATGACTGAGGTAATAAAAAATTTTTTTATATATTTATTTAATAGTTGATTTTTTTTTATGGGATAATTGCTATCCCGTCATAATTATTTTAATATCTCCATTGGCAGTATGGCCACTGGATACGAATATCGATAAAAACATAATGTAAATATTAATGACAACAATGATAATGATAACGCTGATAATTCAATAGCACAATAAGTTTATAACTTGATAATAGTTATGTTTTTTTTAATTGTAAGTGTGGGCAAAGAAAATGTTTTGATGTAAAATTAGGATTAAAATTTTAAAATTACGACGTTCTAATTAGAAAATTGTCTAACTCCATTTCAGAAAATTCTCCATTTATGCGAAAAAAAGGGAGTAAAAAATTTTTTTTCATCTAAAAATCAATTCCATATCTAGTATATGTATAGTATTTTTGTCAAGTTACTCAAATGATATTTTCTTTGACTATTAGTATCTGAACATTGCACAGAATCACCTACGAAAAATAATCAGTTAGACAATTTGCTAATTAGAACGTCGATTAGTTAACACTATTTTTTTAAAAATTAAATTTAAAAAATCGCTTACTTTTAATACAAACAGACCACTCTGCTCTTGTTTTTTTAAAAAGCAAACATAATTTTATAATTAACTCAGTCTAAACATAACAACTCAGATAATTATTATTTTTTTTTTAATTGTAAGTTTGGACAAAGAAAATGTTTTGGTGTAAAATCAGGATTAAAATTTTAAAATTAGTTAACGCTATTTTTTTAAAAATTAAATTTAAAAAATCGTTTACTTTTAATACAAACAGACCACTCTGCTCTTGTTTTTTTAAAAAGCAAACATAATTTTATAATTAACTCAGTCTAAACATAACAACTCAGATAATTATTTATTTTTTTTTTTTCGTCTTCCAGCTTTGCTTTAAAGTTATAATCTCTACCATTGAACCTTTAAATCCGCGATTAAAATTATTTCATACATCATATATATATATTTATATATTTTTTATTAATATTTATCAACAAAAACACTGAATTGCTTAATCAGTGCACTGTTTATTTTGCATTTCTCCATTTGAAAGTTATCTTGCCCACTTGACTTTGATATCAATTATAACTTTACTAAATTATAATTCTTGGTTTAAATTTAAAAAAATTCATCATTAATTATAATATTCGTATTATAATTTAATAAATAAGAAAAATAATTATATAGATCAAGTTATTTATATAAAATTTATCAGTTAAGTCATCATACAGAAGTTGAAATTATAAAACTCAGCACAATGTAACAGTTAATGTCCGCAGATTATTTTTCATTGATAATAATCAATTTACCTTATTGCCATAACTGATATAAAAGTATATTATATTTATAAATATACATATATATGGTGGCGGGAAAGTAGATCTCGTGACCGCGCATCTTAGTCTTCTTTGTACTTTAATTTTAGTTATACTGATAAAATATAATAAGTCTTATTATTCTTATTTACTCTGTATTACTGTACACACATTGTTTGTATTTAATGATACATGCAGCGATAGACATATATTGTATACATATATGTATATATTGTATTGTGATCGTGAAAAACTCTTGTGGAGTATACCGTAGATAAATAAGCATGCATGTGAGCAATTGTAGCTACACTGTATGAGTATGAGTATGAGCACATACTATCTCTGTACGTAATAAAAAAATGTAACGTGTAGTTGTAATGTATAAAGCCGATGCGAGTTAAAGCCTGCTAGATTCTTTCGTTCCTCTTCTTATTCTTCTTTTCGTGATGCTCGATCCCAATCGCGGTGTGCGGGGGCGGTTTTTTTTCAATAGACGGCAGCAGTATCGTATAGCGGGAAAATTCAAATTTGTATTTAAATTGTTGTTAATGAAGTTTTAAAAATTTTATTTAATTTTTTTAGCCGGGTTATTAAAAAAAAAATACAAAAAAAAAAAAAAAAGGAAGCACCTGCATTTGTTTTTAATGAATCCGGTGAGAATGTTATCAAATAAAACTCAGTAGAAGTATAACAGTTAAATATAACACGGAGGCTGTAACTCATGATATAAATTAATCTTGTGTGGTTTTATAACGGGCTCAAGGTAGAGAGAAAAAATGAACTAAATAAATAAATAAATGAGAACTCGGTTAAAAGCACGTACGCTTTCGCTTTTAATCGACATTAAATTATTATCCGTTTACTTTTACTATTTACATACATGTTTAAACAATAAAAATTGATAGATAAAAGTTAATTCTTATCGATAGACCTGTTTCTCAACTAATGAAACCTGTTTTATATAATTTTATCACACGTGTCTTACGTGGGCTGGAATAATTTACTTTTCACGGTCAATTTAAATGTCGGTAACTCGGGCAGTAGTTTTGTTGTTTTGCTTTTTAGAGAAATACAAATAAATTTTACTTTTTATGCTGACAATAAGCGCCAGAATAAATGCATTAATCTTTGAATAATCTTTTGTCGTAACAGAGCTTTTATTTAGACTCCAGAGCTCATGATTGTAATACTTCCGTGGGAATTAACGAGAACGGAAGTGCAACTTGTGGTGGCGGTAAAATCCTTAGTATTTATAATCGTAACCCACAGAAATCTTAAGACGCCAAGATTTACTTTTATTTTTTATTACATATGTACCTTGAAACCAGGTGCATTGGTTTTATTTTACCGGGTTTTAAAATAAATCCGTAATAAAATATCGTGTATACTTATCACTGGATTAAATTTAATAAAATAATGATGAATTCATTGGCCTAGTTTCGTCGGATTACTAAGAATTTCCAGACACTTTCTACAGATTTTCTAAAAGTTTTCTATACTCTCTAAACATGAATAAGTGAAATAAGTGAATATTCACTAATTCTGAGTGCCAATCGAATCACTTTTTGAAATTAGGTTCGGTTTGCACTTGGAATTCGTGAATATTCATTTATTTTCACTTATTCATATTTAGAGAGTAGACTTTCCATCGAGATGACTGATGGATAACCGATAGATTATTGACTGAAAACTGACAAATAACCAATTTCAAGTATTCAAAGTTTACAATCATGAATATCATTGTCCTTGTAAGCTTTAGGTGAACCTCCAGACGCCACTGTCCATCTTACGGCTTTAAATAAATTATATTATTATTAATTAAAATTTTTTATTATGTGAAATTTGGGTTTTTAAAAAGTTTTTGACAGATATCTGGTCGAATGTGTTCTGAAAGTGTCGGAATTAATAATGATGAGTAAATTGAAATAATTTAAAATATATATATATATATATATATATAAATAAATAAATTGTAACAATAAAATACGGGTAGAATTTACTGTAAGAAGTTTTAACGATTGGCCTTCATTGACCCTGAGGTACAGATCTTGAGAATAAAAAAAAATGTGTTGATGTTACGAAATGTTTAGAGTTTTTAAGATATGACGATTGTACGTTTAAGAGTAGAGATGTTGTGTCGAGATGAAAAAAGAATAAGTAAGCGAGAGTATAACGACAGATGTGTTTAGTTGTACCGTAGTATAATGTCACATCACGGGTTACGTATCGTAGTAAACTGGGTCATACCCACACAACTTTGAATACGATTAAAATTTCCTTATTCATTTAGAGTTTATTTTTCTTATTAAACTCTCTCCTGTCGTTATAATAAAAAAATTATTTATCATAAACTCTTCTATGTTATATTACACGCATTAATTTATGAGGAAAAACACGCGGCTTTTTTTTTTTTTCTGTAGTAACCGTTAAGTCTCTGACAGTCGTGACGAAACATCGTAACCTGGAATTAAATTTTATAAAACATTTTCATGTGAAATAACAAGGTTTTTTTTTTTTTTTTTTTTTAAGTAAATAAAAAAATCTTTTCTATATTTATTAAAAATTATTTAATTGCATTCCATAAAATAAATATATAATTGATTATATGTTATTATAATTTTATAAAATATCACTTTAGCATTTTTATAATTTATCAGTAACTTAAAAAATTGCAGCAGACTAGAATTATTTCATTCCAATTATTTACAAAAAATTTTATCTAATTGTTTTTATAGTACTTGATAATTATAAATTATTGATTAGTATTTAGTCCGATTTAAAATTTAGCTTCCGGCGACATAAAAGTAAACCAGCAATCAATGACATGAAATTTAAAGAAAAAAATAATACAAAACAATAACAAATATTATCAGTCTGATTAGTGATTATTATTATCTATTTTTTCTTCTTGTAAATTATCTCTATTCTCACTATGGGGATTTCCCAATGCCGTAGCTGGAGTCCGGTCTGAAAATTCTTCATCTATTTTTACCCATTCCCATTGACCGGTTAACGGTTCACCTTTTTCGAAATCAAAATTCCATCGTTCTTTAGCCTACCAATTAAATTACAAGTTTAACTCAACATTAAATCCACAATTATTATCATTATTATTCTTACACTGTAAAAAATCAGGAATTAATACGGAGTGATTACGGTCTTTGTTTAACTCCGAATTCACTCCAAGTTCCGGAGTTAAAAATAAATTCGCATACGGAGTAAATAGCGAGTTTTTTTTCAGATGAGTGATTTAGGACCGATCTAAATTTTATTTAAATCCGCATTCACTCCGATTCGGAGCTTAAATATTTAAATAAACTCCCCTTCGGAGTGAATTTTACTCGACGGGGATTAATCCGCGTTTGCTCCGTAATTTTTTTACAGTGCATTATTTAAACTTTTAAAAATAATATCTACCTCAAATCGTGTCTCTTCAATTAGTCTATTAGCCAAATTATCATCATTACCCTGAGTAGTCTTATTGTCTTCATCACTATCATCCTCATTATCATCAGCAAATAATTTTCTTCTCACACTTTGTAATTTTGGATTATCATTATTTTTATTGCACTTGTCCCCTTCCATTGCTGAGCCAATTTAACTCTTCTAAACATAAATAAATAAATAAATAAATATATAAAATAGTAAAACAACAATATTTATATAAATTTTTAAGATAAAATAGCATCAAGAGTACATTATTATCAAGGTTGTGACCAGTAACAGAGCACACTTGCGTTGTGTGTGTAAATATTACGACTTGGTACGTGCCATATCAGACAGTACGACGCCAAAGTCAAGTATAAAAGAAATATATAACCAGCACTTACACACACATATATTTATACATGCCAAGAAAAAAGACAACGGGTTTTGTTTGTTTAATTTGGAGCTAAAGCTATTGATATTCTCATAACTGTATTAACGGATGTTTAATTTATTTAGTTCCTCATTTAAATAATTATCACTTATCACTAATATTTCAGCAAACCTTTTACATATTTTAGTTTTATTCAAAATATATTAAATTTATAAATTTATATTTTTTATTTTAAATAATACGCGTACATATATTTGTTGATAAGCCGGTTCTTTTGTGTAACACCGAGACATTTAAACGACTAAAAAAAAAAAATATAAATAACTTACTCTTCCAAGTATTTCCTCCAGTCTTTGCGAATAATTGAGGTCGCGGATGATTCATCAGGTGCACTCAGCAACGGACTCGCGTTATTAAACGCTAGCAAAATTTATTTATTTAATTCATCAGCTCAGCTCAACTCTAGTCTACTCTATTCTACTAAACTCAACTTTAGTTTTAAGTAAAAATTATATTATTGCCACGACTTTGTCATGGCAAAAGACAAATCAATAATTTTTATTGGTCGCTAAGAGGGTGAGCAGCCCCTGCAGATAATATACAAGGGGATTTTACTATGCGTGCGCAAGCAATGTTGTCAGTACTGTTTTTGTCCGTTACTACTGCGTTTGCGTCACCCACTCGGGATTTAAATTTACCAATACACATAAATTCATCATATTCAATGCATTTATTATTTTTTTAGCAATTTAAATTATAATTACATGATAAATAAATAATTTAAACAAACCTTCGGCAAAATAAATATATTTTTTAAATTTATTTTTAGTTACTGAGTTGATGGACAGTCATTGCGGTCAACACACGATAAATGTTGTTATTAATATCACATTTTATTAAATATATACATATACATATATTTATATTGTGGAGAAAAGATAGCCGTGGTATCTCGTGCGGAGGCTGAAATACAACTGACAGAAGGTAAGAGTCTATAGTTAAATAGTATACAGTCACTTGCATGTCGGTGCAATTGCAAGCTAGTAACGACTAGCCTAGATATCCGCACACAAACTGCAGTGGTATTAGAGAGTACACATTATACATGCAGACTTCTATGGAGAAACGATCGAGTTATACTCCACAGTCGCTTGTACCGTTAACATCCTGTCTCATTACATTATCATACTCTGGTGCATGATTTTATACTCAGGTTCTCAGCTGAATATTTTTTAAAACACATGAAAACACGTTGACTTGACAGTCATTGAAACCACGAATTTAAATAAATGAAAAAAAATTTTTTAAACTTATATATTTATCATACGATTGAGTTGCTATATTTTTTTGTTTTTAAAGCAGAGCCACCTGTTAAATAAATTGAACTAAAAATAAAAATTTTTTTTCGGTTTCAAGTTAATCGTTTTGGTTGATGTATAACGTAAACGAAATTTTTCATGTGCATGCTCGAGTAGTGTATAGACACGATACGATGGGATGAACGACCGCGTAATAAGATTCTCGACTAACGGCTACTCCCGTATGCACCAAAGGATGAATCTTATGGACGGATCCGGTTGTGTTGAGAATAAGACAGATAGAAAAAATAATAATACAATATGGATGTTTATTTTGATTTAAATATTGCGAGATATTATCATTTTTTTAATTTAATTTACATTCAAAAATTTATTGACGGAATCGTTTTTTATTTTTCTTATGAGGTTTTTTTTATTTTTTTTTATTATTAATATTATATTTTAAAGTCAATCACTGTGCACCTGACTGTAGTGAGAAGTACGACATACAGAAATTCTCACAGAGTATACACCGCATCCACAACGTTGTGGTGTATTATATGTTACTGTACGTTTATAAATATACCACAAGTCATTTGTTGATGGATACTTTGTATCTTTGAAATAAATCTGATACTAATAACAATAATGATGATGATAATAATCATATCGATATAATTATATGTACGTGGGAGAATGCTTGCGGGAATAGGACACCTAATTTTTTTTTTTTTTCTTTCTGAAAATTCTTTCAAATCGTAATTATTTTTGAACAGGTTGAAATTTACCGAACTTATTTTTGGAAAATTATTAAAAAAAAATGTATTTTGATATTTTTACTCCTAATAAATTGTAGTGTAAATCATAGGGGAGACCGGGGTGCTAAGGCCCCCTGAGGCACGGCGGTCCCTCTCAAAAATTTGGTAAAAATTTTTTTTTTCATTTTCGGTCAAATCATGAGACCTCTGATGTTTTAAACATATTTTAGGCTGATCTGCGATATCTGGGGCATAATGGACCACCTGGAAAAAAATTTGCTACAGAAAAAAAATTTTTTTTTTCTAAACTAAAATGAATTTAAAAAATTTATTGATCAAAGCTTTTTTAGGTCAATAGATTATATTGTGGTTAAAATCAGAAAACTAAAATTTCAATAAAACTGGTTATATCAGCTAAATAAAATTTTTTAAAAATAATTTTGAAGTCTATGGGATTATTAAGGTACGGAAATAGTCTATTTGTGCTTAAAATATTTTTTTTCAATAAAAAAAAAAAAAATTTTTTTAAAGCTTTTTTTGGAGAGGGGCCGTCGTGCTCCAGAAAAAAACTATTTTTTTTTTTTTTTGAGTGTTGGTAAAATCTTAATGGATTTGCTGAAGAAAGGACCAAATTAAGTTGACCTATAGATTAAAAGCCATAAAAAATAATTACCGGCTTAAGGGAGCCGTCGTGCCCCGGTCTCCCCGATATTTCTCACTTAAGTTTCTACGCGAATCGTAAATTTTATTCGATTTCATTAAAAAAAAAATGGGAAAAAAATGATTTCTAAATTAGTCAAAAAAAAAAAAACAGTTTTTTAATAAAAAAAGTCTTTCTTATACATACATATAAATTTATGTAATGGTAATTAAAAGATACAGTTTTTATTTTTTTGTTTTGAATATATTTCTCAGACTGAAAAAAAAGTATATCATGACCATGAAAAATAAATATTTAAAATTGTTTCGTCGGTTCATAAGTCACCAAAACAATGATTTTTTACTTTTTAATTAAAACTGTCAAAACAAATTTTTTTAATGCGGCTAAAATAAATTTTCCATAAATTTTATATAAAGTATTAAAAATAAAAAATATAACTTTGATGTTATCACTATAATTCTATAAAAAAAATTAATATTAAATATGAATCAGTGAAAACATTTTGTTACCACGAATTCAATTAAATAAATAAATAAATTTACGTTGCGATAAATTTTATAGTGCATCATATGTAAAATGCAGAATCAATTATAATATCTAGTGATAGTTATTTTTCCACTTGGCAACGGAAGTAAACGTGAGAATCCTTGACCGCAAAGCGCAGTCTCTTACTTCATAGTATCGTTAACCGAGCGTAACTTTTGCGTGCTAACAACAATAAGAGACTTCAAATCGCCTGCTTCCTATTTTCAAACATTTATTTATCAACTTTCAATCAATCAAACTGTCCATGTTTACATTAAAAAAAATCAATCACTAAATTAACTTTTTACAAATCATCAGTCATAAAAATGCATGAAAAAATTTATTTTTAATGACTTTCAGTTCATTTATTTCTCAGAGTATTCGATCTTCCTTTTACTGAATTAGAGTTTTTTTTGTACATTATATCGATTTTCATAAAATTTCTAACCCTTTGGTCATTGACTGATGTCTATATAATGTAATAAATAAGAGCAGGAAACAAATATAATTTTTTCAGAATTATTTTCGCGTGGGTAATAACGAGCGCATTAGTTCTCGCGCTTTACTTCTCTAATTGCAACGTATTCTATTATTGTATAATGTAATGTACCCGGGGGAAAAGTATATACATGTAAGGACAGTCATAAATATTCAACTTGTAAATTGGTATATATATATAATAATACAAATATAAATATAAATATAAATGTAAGATGCAATTATTCATACGTCTTCGACGAGTGTAATGCATGTTCTGTAGTGTGTTAAATTACAAAGTACATTACCGCTGTCTTTTAACTAAAAATTATTTATAAATATTCAAAGATAAATCTTTCAAGGTTTAAATCATTAAAATATCATTAGTGAAAAAATATTATTTTAAATTATTCATAAAACAAAAGTTCTTTTATTTTTAAACAAAAATTTGAAAATAAAAAATTAAACTTTTTTATTTACCGTAGATTTAAAAAATCCCGATGATTAAATGACTGTCAAGTGCAACGAATAATTTTAGTGAATGAATAGTTTATTCATTTATTCCTTTTTACAAGGCGTGACGATTAAAAAATAAGTCCACGTGTAGTCTGTTGAGTGTTTAAACTCTTCCTTGTCGTTAGTATAATGTGCAATGTATATAAGTAATGTAATATAATGTAATGTGTAATATATATAATAAGAGAGACGTAGACATGTGGTTGGTGAATCTGGGGCCAACTGTTCCTTCCTGCTACTTCATCAACCTTGAAATATATTCTCAAGGAAATCTCAACGTACATATTCACGATTTTTTTACACTTATCACCAATATCTTCATTTTCAGTTAAAAAAAAAAAAGTCGTAAAAAATTAAACGATCTTATCTTCAGGGAATTTTTTCCCGACATCTTATCTTTTCTTTAGTAAATTACTCGAGTATTGTTGCGAAAAAATTCGTTGAAAATTATCTGATTCGATTGATAATCAATTCGTTATTTTTTGCTAAAAAAAATCAACAAAGAAATTCGTTAACGATTTAGATTTTTCGTATTCGTCTTCGCCGTTCCCCTGCGTTTAAAAAAGTCCGCGCACCCTTCATCGTTTCCTTGACTTGAGCCACTTCCTGTCGTACGCCCAGCGGCCCGAGCTCAAGGGATGTTTTTTTGAGTGCATATGTGTACACAGTAAAGAGAGAGACAGGAAGGAAAATTATATTCGGGTGTCAAAGTTAACGTTTTCGTACCACGCGTTAGTTCTGTCAAGAGCCGGATATTTATTACACATGTTTATATTAGTCCTGTCACTAAAAATTTTTATATCTTTATTGTATTTAATTTAACCTTAAGAAATCATGAATTAATTATTATTTGAGCTCTGATTTATATAAAATATATATAAACTACGGCAAGTTTTAAATACAATAGAGGCATTGATTTAAATTATCGTTAAATATTTTTGCAAAACCCATTACGACCTCGCACATTTGATGTGATATTGCGCGAGGTCAGGGTATAAACGAGAATACAGTAGACCGCTTTATATTTAACTGATTGGATTAAATTACTTAGGACATATTTAATTTATGTTATTTATAAAATATATTTTTTATTTTTAGTTTGATAATTTTAGTCGGGGAAATAATTCCACAAATGAACAAAAAAAAATTCTTAATGAACGTAAATTGTACATGCAAGTAAGCATAAATATGTTACAAAAAATGTATATGTATATATATATTTAGTGCATAGTTATGTATAGACTGGAGTGTAAAACAGCAACAAAAATACCAGAGTAAAAAAAAGTATTGCGGTAAATTTCTTGTTGAACTTCCAAGGTAATATTTAACTGATGGTAGAAAAGAGATCGCGAAGGGAATATGGGAATTGCGAATTGCGAAGGGAAAAAAAGTAAATAATAAAAAAAAATGAACATTTGTGAAGAAACGTTTTCTGAGAAAAATGATCTCTGTAGGCGTTTACTGCACGAGTTCCGTCGTTTCATGAGCCAAGTACATTGTAGCAAGAGCATTTTACCGCTCTCGTGATGATGAAAATTACTCGGCGAACTGCTTAAACCTTCTCCGAGGTTTTTCGACCTCGAGGATACATCGCTTAGGGCACCATACCAACAAATGACCAAATCATCCGACTTAAAGTACTCAACGTGATTATATACGTCTGTGGCTTGGCCTTTCACTGTGTTATTTTAAATTTTACGAATATGTTTATGTTTTCATTTATTATAACCTGCTGAAAGGAACTAACGTACTCGTGGGTATATAGAGCTAAGTCAACTTAAATTAATGCTTTTTAAATTTTTATGTTTTGTTAAAAAATATTTAAGTGTAGACTGCTAAAGGCAGGCTCTTAAACTTCACGCTAGTGTATAACTATCAACATGCTCTCACAGAGACGATAAAATTTTATTGTCTACTGTTTAGAAATAATTATGGATAAATATATATCATTTCGTTTCACTTTTGATTTTTCTGGTATCAAGAAAAAGTTTCAGTCTTTAAATCCAATAGTTCATTAAAACTTTCTCTTTATTATTTACACCATGTTGCCTGGAAAGAAAGTAAAAAGGAACAAAGGAGAGCTTGAAATTTTTTTTTTATAAAAAATTTAATTTTTCGTGGCTTGAGTGCAATTATGAATCAATTTAACAGTAGGAAAATTTTTAGATGCTCTACTTAGTTTGACCTGACAAATTTTTTAACTTTTGATTCTATTTTTCAATAGACTTGACTCAGTATTTGTAAATGTTTCACAAATTAGGGTTTGAATTTTTTAAAATTTTTTTTCTGACTAAATTATGTAGGGTGACTGAGACCGTAAATGATCGCTAAGCTGTGAATGGACGGTCATTTTTTAATATTTTATGTAGAAGGATGCAACGAAATTAGACGAAGATCTGAAAGTTGTAATCAGACAGCAATTAAGTATTTTCTGTGACTGTGATTAAAATCCAAATGACGTAAGTAAAAATTGATAATGTTCATTTACTGGCCGTGTTCATTCACTTGACCGATCGCCATAAGCGATTGAATAAATACTTTTTTTCCACAAAATTTATTTTTCTAAACGTTTTAAAAATAGAAACTGCTTTGCTCTGAATTAAAATTTTATATTTTTGTACTTGTAATGATCAATAACTTTTATTTTTTTTTTTTATTCGAAAAATATTGAATTTCAATTGTAAGAAATTGAAAACGAAATGAACAAGTTATATGAGTAACAAAATCTGAAAGGATGCTTGTGGAAAAGCAACTTCCGTTTGTGGTACTCGCGGAAGTCAGTCTGACAAAAGGATCCTCGTGATGTAATATACACCAATGTGTATACATATATGTATATAGATATATAAGTATGTACTCTGTAGTCTGTCGCGAAAAGAAACCGCGTGTATCCTGGTCACAAATGCGGGCACATTCACGACCAGGGTCGAGGCTCAAACAATAGATCTCTAAGAATATAATAAGTGTACGGCTTTAAATTTCATGCTTATAGAAATTTGAGCAAAATTATTATACAGCATTAAGTATTTTTTTTTTTTTTTTAAATTTAAAAAGCCTTGAGCTGTTTAGTCTCTGACGATATTAAAAAATATGAAAAATATCTGTTGTATGACTGGAAAATGATTCTTTTATTGTCGTTAACTAACAATCAATTGCGCGGTGTACGTGACTTTTTAAATTTTTAAATAAATATTTTTTTTTCTCGTCTTATCTCGAAATATTGTTAGTTTTCTACTAATTACCATAGATTAGTCTTAAACAAAAAAAAAAAAAAAAAAAAAAAAAAAAAAAAAAAAAAAATCATGAATATCTAAATTCAACGCTTACATAATTGACCATTTAAACATAACTTCAACTAAATAATGAAATTGTTCAATTTTAAAAAAATATTTTCTAATAAATTTTCATTTATTATTTTTTTCTTACCAACTTTTTTTTTTTTTTTTTTTCAAATGTTAATAATTATTTTTTTATAATTTAAAAGAAAGTAATGAAGTATTTAAAAAAAAGTATATACATTACAGTGAATACATATATTTAAAAAAAAAATAATATTAGAAAAAATAAATGACACCACGCGCACTTGATTAGATTAAAGATAAACGTTATAAAGTACAGTACCTGTCTTTTAACACGTTTTCTTGTGGACTCGCATAATATGTGTGCTGTTTAATCTACGATATTCCACACAAGTCTGTGCGCGCATGCCCATATTGCAAACTGCATTATTTTTTCCCCCCACCGTTAATTCGCAACGGATTAGACACGTGCTCATTACTCCATTGCTTCATACGTCAAGTCACACAATTTAATATAAATTATTTTTCTTAACGTTTTAATTATAACAAAACATTTAAAGTTTTTAAATATATAATTTAACTTTACGACATTTGTTAAATTGTTTAATCAATGCATTTGGTGCATGTGGTTAAAATAAATACAGATGAAGAAAGTTATTTATGTAAGTGCCAGACGACTGAAGAAAAGACTTAAGATTTAACGGGGGGTTTGCTCTCTTCCACTTTGTCTTCGTCTCTATCTTCTATTTCTTATTTTCTTTTTTTTTTCTTTTATCAATTTTATTTCAGTACGTATATGTATATATATATATATATATATATAGAGTGCCGAAGCAAATTTAAATGGCCTGCATCTGACATCCAGGAGAGCAGCCGCGTGCAGAGAATTCTATTTCCGTAAGACAAAGAACCAGGGGTTGAAAAAAATGATTATTTATTACCTGCAATATATCATTTTAAATTTAACCATCGACTTAAAAATTTTTTTCTCAATGTCAATTAATTTAAAACCGCTGAGTAAACTTTTATTATTATTATTATTAAAATTTAACAAATAATTATAATTTGCTATAATTAAATATTAACTTCATTTACGTGACAATTAATCGATAAGACTTTACTTCAAAGTCATACGCTGACAATAACCTGTATGCATATTTAATTAACCGCGTCAAGAACGAATTCATTAGTTAATTAAATATGAATACCTGTATTTTATTTAATGCGGAAATGAGTTTTTATTCGTTCATGAACGTGCACATAAAAAAAAGTTTGAGAATTTTTTAAAATAAATTTTTTTTTGCGAAAGACAAACAGAGTTGGATTAGTAAAAATATGTTAGTCGTGTATCAATTTGTTTAGTGTAAAAAAAAATTTATATATATACATATATAAATAGTAATAAAGCTTATCCGTGAGTGCGAGACTTTTAAAAATTCATTTATGTCTTTTGCTACTTTGTTATCTCAACAGCACTCAGATTCGAATACTCGTAGAGTAGTCGAGAGACCTAATGCCAGTTTAAAAACCGTCGTCATATCATCAATATACCACTCAAAAAACTCTTAATCGGTATATATAAATTTAAAGCATGCATTTTTATAAAAAATAAAAAATATTTCCGCAAAATATTTTTTATTTTTATATTAAATTTAAGAACTTGTATACTTCTTATCAAGCCGTCATAATGTCTGTCGTTATTCACATTCCAAGTGAAAATTCTAAATTTCAGACAAGAGATATAAAAATACTTTCAAACGAGTTTTCTTTATATTACGAAAACTATCACAAATTAATGCCATTAATATAAAATATATGTAAAAATAAAAAATGTTTGTAGATAGAGCTGACAATAAAATGAAAAAAAATATCAAAGCAACATAATATAACATATATCGCGAGCATAATTTCGTCCTTTATTAACGCTGGAAGTGATTTCACGGTTGAGAGGAATCCTCCGAGTATCCAAGCGCTTTTGCAGACAGGATCTAGGCGAGGCATCCGCTCTTTCGATTCTCGTTAACGTATGTCAAAGTCCTTTTACGTTATAAACATTTACGTTTCTCGGATTATTGTTGTCCTGTCTGCTGTCAATCGGCTACAAAAATTACAGAACATTATTTTACACTTGGAGGCATTAAAAATAAAAACAAAAATTTTAAACAATGGACTGATTAAAAATAATAAAAAAAAATAATGATCCTGAAGTTGGAAGACACTTAAAAATTTTTGAATTAAAAATATGCATATGTAGAAAATTAAAAAAGCTATAGGTGCAATTTTTTGATGTATTTTTTTTTTCAATTTATCGTTTCTAAAAAAAATCCAAAAATTATTAGACGTCGGCTAATTTGAATATCATAAAAAAAAATCATAATGATTCTAAAGTTAGCAGACAATTAAAAATTTTCTAATTTTTTTTTCAAGAAATCAATGGCAAAAAAAAATGCACATGTAGAAAATTAAAAAATCTAAAGGTGCAATTTTTTAAAATATTTTTTTTTTTATAAATAATCGTTATTAAAAAAATCAAAAAATTATTAGACGTCGGCTAACTTTAGAATCATAAAATCATATTAAGTCATTTATAAATTTTTTTAAAAAATTAAAATTTTGGTACAGATGATACGCAGTAAGAAGAACCGGATGCTCACAGTACCCGTGAGAGTTAAGAGAAAGGATGACACAAACCACTGTGGTATACCTATTACTAACAACCTACAGTCCACTACAGGAGGATTTCGTCCCGAATTACAGCCAACTAAAGAGAACGATACTTTTTTGCGGTGGTCTTGGGTCTTGCTCCAGCGATCTTCCATTCAGCCTCGTGAGACAATTCACTTTTATAAATGTATCTTCACCTTTGGTAAGTCTATCTATATATATCTATATGTACTTTGTTCACTCTCCCCCAAAAACACATTCAACCCTTTTTCTTTATCATCTCTATCCACCTTCTTGGTCTTATCCTCCTTATGTTCTGTATTGTGGAGCACAAAAGCCTCAGTCCAGTCGTCAGATAGCATAACCCACTAAAGGTCTTCTGATGCGAGACATACATATATATATAGTAAAAGCCCGCGGTTGAAATTCAATCACCCGTAACCTACACACCCCAGAAAACGTGTTAAAGAAATCAATCCAATCCAAATCTCATCACCAAATTGTGGTTTATAACATTCGCTACCCATAAAAATTTAAGTTAAAAAGTTTTATGATTATTAACAAACAACAAAAACAATATTAATAATAACAAAGCCTATAATTATACTAAGTATTGAATGTACAAAGTATAATTTATTACTTAGGATTATTATGAGTAGAAATAATAAAAAATAAAATTGAGATGAAATATTTGTTCGACGAGTTCATTAGACTACTGATAGGGCTATTGTGTTATTGTGTTAGTAAAGCCGGCGTGCTCATGTTTTCGTACTCTGTTTGTCCCTGCTACCTGTATTCCGCTTCGTTATTTATCACACACAGCAAGCAGTAGCAACTGAATTACGACTCACAGTTTCTCTTTCTTTATTTACTTTTTTTAACATGTCAAATTCTTTTTCTTCGCTCTGGGCGTATTTGTGTCTTACATCCACAAGTTTTCGTTTCATTTCATTCCTCCTCGTCCTCGTTATTATATACATATATTAATATTATAATACTTAAGCCAAGCGGGATTACGCTCATGATAAATGATCACTAAATGATAATTACTGCCTAATATCCGCGATAAATTTCTAGTCGTATTTAATGCACAGAGCATTAGTCATAAATAATAAAATTTAATTTTTTAAATAAAATATACACACTTTTTTTTTTTTAAGGTATCATAATAATTAATAAAACCTCCATGAGGTATATTTATTCATTGTCAGAGTTTGCTTTTTATTATATTTAAATTAGATGCATAAATTTTTTTCACCGTCACAATTATTGTCATACTCACGCGGTGAATAAATAAATAATGTTGATAAAAAATATAAAAACTTTAACGCGTGACAAGATATACAGAAGACACGCTTGAAAATATATATATATATACATTGAAATGTATTTTTAGAAACCACTCGAGTTAGTGTGTCTGTTGGGTGTTTGCAACTCTCACGAATAATAAGACACGAACCGCGAAGAGTATAAGAATAAAAGATAAAAGAATAAAATAAAATTTTTTGGACATTAAGGAACACATAATATCACAACCAGTATAATATATAGCTAGTAAAGCTAAAGGTAAATATATATATGTCCGTTCAATTGGTACCCAAACAAAATTTTGAACGGCAAATTGCGATTCTTCCGCCACAAAATACAACACAACTGTCGTATCTTTAATAAATCATCAAGTTTTGACGATTAGTCGTAAATAATACTCTAAACAATTGCCACCAAAATACACATATATATATATATATTTTGAATATGTGACAGTTGAAAAGAAATAAACCTCGTGTTTATTCCACTGAAATATTATAATTTCGCATGAAAAGTTTAGTACGACGTTTTTTATTGCTAGATTCTTGTTAAAAAAATAATAAATTTAAAAAATATAATTTACTCAGACACCTGGTAGTCATAGTAGCCTATTTTTAAATAAATTTAATGCCTTTTAAAAAAATTATTTAAATTTATTCGAGTAATAGGATATCCAATGATCATAAAATTCAATTTCAAAATTCAATGTGTTAATATCACGGGGCATTAAATGTATAAGGGGTATAGGGATCGTAGTTATAAAATTAGTTTAAATTATTTTATTGAAATTGCCATTACTGTTGTGTATGACAAGCATTTAGTGTCTTTTTATATCACGTGAAGCATCAGCTGGCTCTTCTTCCTTTTTTTTAGCATCAATGGTTTTAAAAGTGGCAGCTTGTGGTGTGCATCACATCGTAATTAACTAGACCGCTGGCACATCACCCCCTCGTATAATTTCTGTATGCAATCGAGCCTACATCTGTAGTATATTTGTGCGATCGGGGGCGTTAACATTGATGATGAAAAACACCACTGTGCTGTTACTCCTACTACTTAAAACCAAAAACCCTCAGTGTCTGTATATACATATATATATAGACCCCCATGGATCGTGTCCAGGTGGCTTAGTACGTTACAAATGCGATCCTCGTTCTAATCGACCTCCATGAATAGAGTGTAGTTGTTGTCTCTTACTCAGCTGCTCAGTTTAATATTTTTTTATAAAGATTACACCGTAGCAAACGCGTGCCGCCGATTTCGCGTGTACGTGCGGTGACACAAGTTACAGCTCGTTGCCCATACGAGCGCTAATGTATACTCGTGTTAGTGATATTATCTACGATAACAATGTCCCGCTCATTTTTATTATCATGCTTATATATCTATATAGATTTTAAATATTAAATAATAGCTTACGTTTATTTTTCAAAGACTTTTTAATTTTTTGGTGTTAATGCAACATTTGTTTTGACATCTGCCTTTTTTTTTTATAAACAAACAGGAAGGAAATGACAATAATTTATATAAATTAAATTTTTATTATTTTATCTAATTAATTTTATTTCAATATATGAAATTTATAATTATAATATTTTTTTTACAAAAAGAAAAAGAAAAAAATTAAGGAAAATTAATGACTAGATTTGAAAATTAATTCTACGGAGAAAAAAAAATAATAAAAGATATACACAATAGCCGATATTTGAGAAAATCAATTGATTATTCTCGTACATTCAATAAGTTGATGTTACAATCAGTTGATCGGTTAATTAGTCTTTGGAGGCGCTGTATTGTTGTTTCATTTAAGAATCAACGATTTTCAGGCTTCTGACGGATTTTCAGTGAGACGATAATATTTAAACAATATAATATAATATAATAATAACTTTTACAAGAAAAAAGAATACATTAATATATAAAACAGTCTCAGAAAATATAAAAAAAATCCATTTAAACCTCCACTAATCACAAATTATTTACAAAACTACGACTAATTATAAACGAAAAAAATTATCTTGTCAATAAACTATTTGATTAAGTCAAATTACATTATTGTATAGAAATAAATATATATTAATATAATTAGGAAGTTATATTTTATGATAAATAATGGAAAATTAATGATCACGTTGACGATAAATACCGCAACTAGGTTGCCATCGTCAATTATTATCTCTTCAGTTATTCTAATATAATAAAAATCTTTATCTTGATTGCGAGGTTAATTTGTGGTTTTTTGAGTATCTTGTTTTTTTGTCAGTTGGTTTGGATCCACTGATGATACTAGTGATTTTTTTGTGACGTCGCAGCTTTTTCTAGATCTCCAATAGTCTGTAACGGAAAAAATAAATTTTCATTAGTTATTTTTTATTTTTTGACAATTAATAAATAAATAAATAAATACCTCTATATATGTATATATATGGAGGTATTTATTTTTAGAATTAATGGAAGAAAAAATAAAATTTCCATAACAATAAAATTAATACATGCAGACTTGAACCCAACATTAGCGAAGGACCGAAAGGTCTGATCTTTACTCAGTCCCTTTATCCTACGATCCATCGAGGATCGAGTCTTATACACACGCACACACGTGTTCCCTTAGTTGTTGGTCAGGTAGCACCTGAGCCTTTTTCCTACCCTACATTGAACGAGAATCTCCAAGGGGCCCGTTCGCCCGTCACTTCAGGCGAGACGCGACCCCGGGTTTGCTTCACCCAGACGACAGGTGAGAAAGTTCAATCCGCCTACACAATTCCTCGTTTCTTTTATTCGGCTCAACTAAACTAAAAGGAGCGCAAAAAAAAATCATTTTTTTCCCTTTTCATGCTTTTAAACATTTCGTGTATGAGAAAACCAGTGGGCAAAAAAATACTTTTTAAACCATATGTCTGCTCTTTAAAAAGTGATTTCTTATTTACTGGTAGTATCTTTATACTAAAATCCCCCACATACTTTTACATACATCCAAATTATCTTATTTACAGCATTAGTTTAAAAAACCTCGTAGAAATAATTCCCTGTGGTTAAGTAACGAAATCTTCTACAGGGATTCCCATGTAAACATCTGTTTCAGCTGCATTTAATGCTTATAACCGCAGACTTTCCAACGATTATTATTATTCTTATTATTATTCTTTTCTACCTGTGCCAATGCTTGAATTTACTTTCTTATCCAGAGCTAGCTTTGTCTTCTTTATTCTGTTTTTTTTTGGTTCAAATAAATCTCAAGATGTCATACAACGAAATTTCTAAAATTATTATTATCTATTAAAGTATTTACGGTTATATTTTTATTAGACATTATTTTACACAACACGATGATTCTATTTGGGTCGCTCAGATCGTCAGCAAAAGCTACAATTAGAAAATTTATTATCAATATTTTAATTACAATAACATGTACGATATCGCGATGTAAATTCGGTTGAATGTAGACGACAGTACACAGAAAAAAATAATTTCTTGGCGCAAGAAATATTTTGTATTATGAATTGAAGATAAAAATTTTTCTTGGCTCAAGAATTTTTTCCTCGCGTAAAAAATTTTTTTTTGGTTCAAGAAAATTTTTGTTTTCACTTTATAATACAAAAAATTTCTTAGGTCAAGTAAAAATTTTTTGCGCCAAGAAATCCTTTTTTTCTGTGTATGAATTTAATTAAAATATTGATAATTAATTTTATTATTTTGATGATAATTTGGGTGAGATCCAAAATACTAAGTCATAATTTAAACAAATCAATTGTTTATTATAAAAAGTACATATGTATGAAATAAAGATGATCTATAAAAATTATAAGAAAGATATAAAATTTATATGACGGGATTATAGATGACTGTTAAGAAAATTTTCATGACTTGGTCGTTAAATTGAAAGGAATTGAAAAAAATATAACGCAACAAAGAAGTCCCTGCATAACTTGTTAAATAAAATGGGTGTGGATAGAAAAATCATGAGCAAACGGCTTTCCTTTTTCGTAGCAAGTAGTAAGGCTGCTGCAGCAGCAGTAGTAGAAACAACAACAACAACAATCAAGGCATCAACAACCGTCTCGAGGCAGTTTAAAACCCCAGGTCTTATTCTCTAGTACACTTTACTTCGGGTTTTTCTCTGGGGCATCTTTTTTCTCCCCTTATTCCTTCTCACGATTGAATGGCAGGAGCGTTGCATTTTACGACCCCGAGATCGGGAACAAATACGCAGTACACTACGGTTGGGATTTTATTTTCCTTTTTTTTTTTTAAGCGACAACTACGTAAGGATACATATATAGGTATATATTATTATGGAATATCTTGTAGAAGTGAAGGACAAAGAAACGTGTTGTTGGTGGAAGACTGGAGTAGAGTCTTCCGCATCATTTGCTGCGGTCGATGACCGTTCTCCTGAGTACGAGAGTTATCCTCTACTTTGCTGTTTAGTTGTTGGCTTCACTGACAACAAAATTTTTTAGTTGCTCCGCGTTTTATTTTTATTTTTTAAATTTCATTACATATTAGTGTAGCAACGAGAACTGCTCGAGTAAATCCGTAGCAAAACGGTAATTCAATTTGTACGCTCCGTGTGATAATTTAAACAATTAGTAAGCTACATACTTTGTGGTTGGCTTTTTTTTTTTGAATTGTAGTCTCACTGGACAATGACCTGACTCAACAATATTTAAAATTACTTTTTTCCACCCATAGTAATGAAGATAAAAAAATGTAATTTAACGTAATTACTTTTTAATGGTGAGAATTTAAAAATGTAAATAGTGAAAAAAAATGTAATGCTTTTGGTCATTAGCATCAGTTAAAAGGAAATGTCAATAGACATCAAGAAGAACCCTTTTTCCAGTTTGAATTACCAAGAAAGCTGACCATTAGTTCTCCCTCAGTTACATTTAATGCCGGTTTAAAGTGCACAGCACGAAGGGAATAGTTCTACCGGCCTTTACGAGGACACTTTCTTGCTCCCTGATAATCATACGGCGCTATTGCGTGTAACAGACTTTAATTGTGGGAAAAATATGTATATTTATATGTATCAGTGGTATATAAACACAATACTAGCAACAGCGGCATGTAAAAAGTTAAATGAAGACCCTCAGCATGATTTTATGGAGTTTTAAAACAGGTGTCGCTAAAGGGCTACAGTTTTGACTCGCTCCGTTGACTTTTCTCGACATAAACATTCCACGGGGGTCTACTGGGTTTTACTTTTTAAAATATATACTCAGCTCCATATGATACAACATGTCCTACGTATCCACCTAATATAAATGTGTAGACTCATATTTCCGGCTTTCAAGAAGTCTTTCATAGATCAAACTGATAAAACTCCTGCAATTCTTCATGAGCTAATGGAGAGACTACACGCAAACAGGATTGGTCGCCTACAGAGTAGTATTGTACTTAGGGGCAGTAAATAATAACTTTAAAGAAAATTTTACGGTATCCCTCTTTTGGGTTCGCCATTTTTTTAAAAATGAAATCCTGTAGAGAACTTAACAAACACGACCCTTTTCTATATTTACCAGCGATTATTAACGATAAGAAATATAAGATATGATCACCAGAGACACGTTCAGATACAACACCATTCTCACGATTTGTTTGACGAAACACAAGGCCATTTACTACATACTATATATATATATATATCTTTTGTTGTATCTTACAGTTGCTGTTGCTATGTAAGAAAGAATTTATTAAGTAATGACGACAAGGATTATTATCATACATTGTATATATATATATATATATATATATATATATATATATTTATATATAAGGAATTGTGATGGTTTTATGGGGCTTTGTGCGGTTAAAAAAAAAACGTCGTATCGTTTCTCTTGGTCACGGATGAGTTAAGAAGGATTCGAAGAACGCGATCTCTAATTCCACGTGATGTAAAAAATGTAGTAGTGTATGATTCATCCAAGTCCTTTGAGGATATATTTTTTTTCCTATTTTATTTTTTATATTGTATGGATACGTATTGTAAAAAAAATAAAAAAATTTCTCTCTCTCTCTTCATATATAAACTAGGTGGTAAACCCGTGGCTCATGACTCATATGACCCAACTCCGATGTGATTCACCGGCACGGTAACAAGTCTAGACTCGTCCTCTATAGTCCCAAATTCTTAAAAAATAATATTGTGTTTATTATATTTTATATAAAATAATAATAATAGTTGTATCAATCTAAGAAAAAATCCATTTTAAAATTCTAATGCTATCTATCCGATCTTACGGGGCCATAAATTAAAGCGTGAAGACATTTCGTGATTTCCTACTCATACTACGCGCTTTGAAACGATTATGGAGTGACGTAGATAAGTGAGGAGGTATTATAACCAAATAAAAAAGCTAATACATAACAACAAGAATAAGTTTGTTTGATATTATATCAAGGAATAGCCGAATACGAATAGAATACCAAACGATATTATAGTCGAGGCGTAAAACTGGAAGCCGTCGAAGACTAAGAATAATAATATATCAAGGGTCCTGATGGACAAAGAGACGACATATTAATATGAGATGAGAAAAAGAGAAAGAAAGTAAACTCGAAACGAGTTACAGCCACGCGCCTTTTTTTTATCTCTTTCTCTCTCTGGTAACTCGTGTGCGAGACGTTTTTTCTATATATAAACTAAAAAATTAAAAGCACCATTCACTTCGGTGCATTGTGTCAACAAAAATGTCTACCGATTTTCACAATAAACAATTTAAATATTTATAAACATTTGGAGTAAATATTATATTTATACGTCTGTTAATGCGCGTGTCGACGCTCCGACGCGTCCGCTTCAGAGTCTAGTTTTCCCGCCAAAAGTAACAACGTGGCACATGGTGACGCTATTGAGCATCCCGGGGTTTTCCATGCACGCTACTTAATATTTTTAATTTTTTTGCTTCTGCTATCGAGCCAATTCAAATTTTTATTCGCCAAAAGCAATTATTATTAATTTATTCGATTTACGAATATTGCAAAATTATTAAAAAAAAAAAAAATGCTCCGATTGCTAATTTAAACACAAGACACTTAAATCAGAGATATTCGCGGACAATTGAATAAATATTAAAGAATGAAAAAAAATATCATATTAATAATAATAATTTACCGTGAATACATGTTTGCCGTGCGTAAGGTGAACTCCGGTTTTTGCGTGGTGATCTCTCGAATTTTCTTTGGATATTTTCCTTATCCTCAGCGCAAGGATCAATACCCCATCTTCTTTCGAATTTGCTTCTTTCCATGTCCAAAGTCTCTTGGAGCAGATCCACGGAGTCTTTGGGGTTCGGTGATCCAAACAAACAGCGTGGAACGCGTGACTGCATCCTTGAAGTCAACATGTTGCCAAAATGCAATTCGCGGCAAAATGGTGCGGCCAACATATCACTTTCACCGTTAATAAATATTAATTATTTTAAAATTAAATATAACTGTAACTTATACCGTAAATATTTAATTTTTTAAACGATTAGCAAACTAATAATTTTTTATTAAAAATTAAAACTTAAAAAAATTTTTAAAGTCTCTAAAATAGTAATAGAGATAATTTTTTTTGGATTATCTTCACTCGAAGACAGTCCGACTCGATCTGGCGATCGTTGGAGCGGTTGCACGCCAAGTACGCGCACAAACCACGAGGTCGTCCCCTCTCTCGTCGGCGGCAAGTTTGAATTCCATTGGCGCGCGTACTTGTTGCGCGGCAGAATTGGCGGCAACGACGCTGACCAACGTATTATGTTAACCATAAGCATAAGCAATTTTCGGAGCACCCGACACAGGTATACGCACGTTACGTGGGTAAGAGGGGGAATAGACGAACAAGAAAGAAGGATGAATGTAAATCTGTGGGCATCCAACTAAAATGGAGACTACCCATAGTTGTCCCACACTGAGGAAAAAAATAGTGGTGTTGGTGTTAGTGTGTAGCATGTAGGACGCATGCCGGAGAAGGGACAAATCCATGGTCTATGAGCAGAAGAAAAAATATTACGAATAAGATGGAAAAAGATGGTCGTATATTCTTTCGTCATAAAACCTTCTTCTTCCACTGGCTTCCATTCCTTCTTTGCTTTGGCTTTCTTTCTTTCTTTCTTTCTTTCTTTATTTATTTCTGTTTTATAATGTAAAGTATAAGAAGCTTCACTACACACCCTAAGATATCACGAATCAACCTTTTATTCGTCAGAATATCTCCGGTCTCTTAGATCACTCACTCCAATGTAAAGTTAAACGGTTTCGTTGCTTTATTTAATACTTCATACTTGAATTTTCCATAAATAAATCATTTTTGGCTCCCATGCCAGTACAGACAAAGAACCGAAACACGTGGACCAGCTCCAACGTGCTATTTAAGACGCATGACGCTAACAATTTTGGCGGGAATGGCTCTTTGTTGCTTTTTTTTACTGAGACTCGGGTATAAGTAGTTCGAGTTAAAGATTCGGTGGTAATTTTTTGTTCTCGATGATGAGATTTCGGGTGAAATGATGAATGAAATACCTGTAACAAGTGATGCATAAAAATAATGAAATAAAAAAAGTTTGGGAGCATGTTTATCGAATAGCTAAGGCGGATGTCGAGTTTCCGTGTTAATTTCGCCAGTTACAGTCTGATGCGCAGTTGCGAAGGGGATACACGACTCTGTACTCTGATGTCTACTCCGTTTTGTCTCTCTTCGTATTATATTATACCGTATAAGTAATATTATGTTTACATGTCTGTATGCTGTGCGCACATCCTAATTTTAAACGATGCACCGGCGTACAGGAGGTTAAATTCGGTCAACCGTTTTAAACGCGCTTTGTCATTATTTATCATCTATATAATATACGTAATGCATATTTTGAATTCTTTATTAAATAATATATTATACTTCGTCATATTTATTATGTAACTGTAAATTGCCGGCGTTTAAGTTATTGCCGCTTGTTTCTATTGAAACAAATCTTATATTCCGCTACGGCTGAAGTTGAATGTTGACTGAGGATTTTTAAATTCCTGTGGATTGCAAGAAAATACTTTTGTACCGAAAATATTACGTGGATTTCAAGGGCTATAGGGGTGGATTCACTCACGGATTGTTTCTGTATAATGCATAAATATATATATATACACATTCCTCAATGGGGGTTACTTTTGACCGTTACTGTTTTAAAAAAAGGGAAAAGTACAAAGATATCGATGGTAAAGTTTTAAATCATGCGGGTTCATGTGAAAATATACTGGAGTGAGACAGGTGGACTTAAACCGCGACCAGTGGGCGTAACAAGCGCTTCATTATATTTTTTTTTTTCGTGATTCTACCCCCGCGGGATTGCAATGTATATGTAACTCTTTATAATAAATATTATTCACCCTAGATTATTTAATTGCCTGAATTTTTTATAATTTACTTAACACACCTATATTTTTTTATTTTATTTTATTTATCCAACGGTTTCTTTAAAATTCTTGGGTATTATAAAATAATTATGTGAGATTTAATTCTCATGAGAAAAATTTGTCTTTGAGCAGAAACCGACCGGCGGAATTCTAACAGAAACCAGAGACTGGTCACTTGCATTCCTCGCTAAATAATTTATTGCATAAACATATTTTATCTTTTATTTTTTAAATTTTAAATCATGTTTTTTCTTCTTAATATGAATCTTATTTATTCGTATGTTAATAAATAAGTGGAAGGAATATTTAAAACGTAAACAATTTTTAAATTCCACCCACGAGTCGAGTAAGGTCATGAACAAAACCGGTCTTAAAAAATGTTTTTATGCATTAACAATATATGTATGTATATTGTAATTTATATGAACAATATATAAAAAAAAACTGTCTAATATATGTTAATATTCTTTGTCCATAATGTACTTTTCCCTCTGATTCTGGCTCTCTTCTCGATTACTTCCGGCAAAGTCCCCAGACCGGAACATCAAACTTCGTGTATGCAGGAAGACCCTCCCGAAAAATCCGTACAATTTCTCTCACTTCATGGGGGTTCTTTAACAATAAAACAAAGCAAACATGTTCATCAATCAAATGTTCATTCATTAATGAAAAAAAAAAAAAATCCATTACATTTTTAAATAAATTACAGTACAAAAATTCTATTTTCGCATGATCATAAGTATTAAGAAAATTGTATTGTTCGTCCAACGAGCCTCCCATTGCGAAAACACACCTACTTCCGGATGTGACAAATAAAATGTGCATTTAAATAAAACTAAAGTGCATAACCAGAGATACAAATCGATGCGCATTGTTGTCTACGTAATGCAGTACAACTTGAATGTTTTCAAGCTGAAAATCTCCTTAGCAACAGAGTACGACCGGAAATCACAATGTTCAATCTCTAAAATAAAATGAAGAAGTAAAATATATAATATGAGATTTACAAGGCGTGAAGCTCTCGATTTAACAATATCGATTTTGCGCAAGAAAATCAACGACCGTTAGCGCGAAATTCGAAGCGGAAACCATCGACAGCTGACTCAACTTTTAGTTTCTTTATGTTATTATACTTTATTTTATGTATATATATATTTCACATGGGTCGATCGTCTATTCTGTTCGAGTGTGCGTTGGCGTGATCGAAGACTATATTGAACACACCAGTAACCAGTACAGTTTAGAGCTGAAGAATAACCATCGCCGGAGTTTGCCTGTGAGATAGAGCACTGCCAAGAGTGAGCAAGAAAAAATTGTAACTTTACCCTTTGAGTTGTTATTCGTGATCGGTTCCAGCACCTGGTTGCATCTGTCTAAAGCAATCCAGCCGATCGTTTGACCGTTACAAACTACAAACAAAATTATGCATTAACAATCTCGTTCATAAATTACATAATTATTAATTTTTTATTCGCTACCACACATGTAGGTATAAATTGTTTAATTATTTAATTGTCTCAATTTATATAAATTATGAGATACCGAACATAAAAAAAGTGATTGAAGCGCAAAAAAGGACAAAGACATTAAATAAAAAATGAAACTTCAAACGGTAGCCGCCGAAATTCGGGAGCAGATTTCGGGTTTTAGAAACACGCTCGAGTCATCTACTCTCCGACAATTTCAACTTGGGAAACGATCTACCACGGCGGCATCTCTTTGTGTTGACCAATACACCGACTGGCTCTGGGAAAATAATGGAACCACCCGCAAATAATCTTTAAAACTTCCTTATGTACCTTGATGCAAGACGAACTCGCTTTTAGAGTAAAGGAAACATTTAAAGAACAATGCCTTCTTTCATCGATCCATGATTGCATTTCATCCTTACCCTTAATACTTTCTTTCATCCTTTCATCGCGTCTCCATTATCTCACAGAATGTCAAAAGAAAGTGCTGCCGGGCAATTTTCGCAGCTAAATCAATCCGCTCACGAATTTTAGCGGCGTTAAATTTTTTGCTTGTGTTTTTGTTCGATTAAAAATAAACAATCGATTTTATTAATGGCCTCCATCCAGATGTTGATCCGAAACGTGATGGATGATTCGATCGTGGGTGAGAATGAAAGGATTCATGTCCACGAATTACAGGAATCTGAAAAGGAAAAAAATAAAACTAGGGTGATTTGTGTACAAATATAAAAATACACAATTGGTGAAAGGGTTTTTCATAAACGGGCATCAATATCTTCAGCTGCTCCTCTATGCAGATTCTAATTTTGATCCCAATATGACTAGTCAAAAATATATACTCCGGAATTTCCCTCAGTTTTATGAAAATATCTATTACAGCAAAACTAGTCTATAAAATTCATTGGCTGGATTTTTTTCACCAGATTTTCATCCAAAAAAAGAATCCTTTGAACAAGAGGTTGAAAAAAAAAAAAATCTGAAAGATCTTGAAAGACTGAAAAAAATTTAAAAGTCCGTTGGGCTTAAAGACTTATACCTTTAAAAACGTCCAGTGCCAGCTGTTCCTCCCACTCTATATATCTGCCGTTTCTCTGGGATCCTGTTGCTATCTCCGGGAAGTATCGCGAGACTCACGATGGATTTTTTAGGGGTTGAGTCGAGTCTCGTAGTGAATATGAAGAGAGCTGGTGGATGTGCTCTGCATGTATATACGAGAAGAGTCTGTAGTGTTTGGTGAATCCGTGAGCCACTTGGAGCTGCAGCTGGATTGTGTGCCAGAGTAGATCTCAGTCACGCCCCATGCTTCTCGTCTTCTCTAGCTTTACAAAGACTACATATAACCTTCATCTATTCACCTACACCCACACCTTACTCACACATCAGCCCGTCCAATTCAGCTAGCTAAGTTCATATATGTCTGCCTACATATACCAGAATACACGATCTATGATCTTGATCCTATTAAAAAAAAACGTTATATTCGTGGGGGTGTACAGGATATCGGTTTTTCGTTCCTCTACTCAATTTTCGGGATCACCAGATGTCTCAGGCTTTGGTAATTAAATATTTCGGAAATGCCATTTCAGGATTTTATTTAAAAAAAAAATACATATATCTCCTATACAAATTTATAAGCTCTAATAATAAATTTATTGTTAACAAGGAATCTGAATAAATTTTTTTGGATCATAATTGAATTATGTATATGTATATTTATAAATGAATGATTGATCGGTGATCAGGATAATCGAACACCAGTTTGTACAAAAATTTAAATTGAATCAACGATTGCTCAATGTACAATATCATCAATGAATTGTAATGAGATTACGCATATATATGTTGGTATATAAAATGCGTAAATGATTCCCGCCAAGTATAGATTGGCGGGAATTGGTAACTGATGATGAATTCAAGTTAGTAACGGCCGTTGGTCTTTTTGGTGTGCTAGTAGCTTGGAAAGTGGCAGGTGCGAGCCGGCCAGACTTCATTAAACGCAATCCCATCTGCGTCCTCGTGTTTCCAAGACGCCACAGAGCACTCGCGGTCGGCATTCTTGAGAGGAGAAGGAGGCAGGAGGAGGTGATGAAGGAAGAACAGACAGAGATGAACAACATACATTCAGCTACCAATATCCATGTACGTAAAAGAGAGAACCTTCGAGACGCACGTGCACTTCTTTTCTCTCATCTTGACTTTTATTTTTATTTATTTTCGATTTCGTTCTTGTATGACCGTTGGGAATTTTTCTCATGGCAACAGAGCTGTTTCTGCATCTGAATTTATCATTTCAGTCTATCGCTTAAATTATGCATCACTTGGTTGTGTATCGAGTTTTCTGAATGCACCAAATTGCTGGGAGTCCTTCTCGATATTTTTTTTTATTATGTGTGTGTATTGACTACTCATAGGCTTCGGCTATTGTTGGTGGCTCATTTGAGACGATTGTCTGATTGTAGAGGGAACAAGATGATATAGAAGGAACAACAAGAACAAAAAATGAAAAAATGGCTAAATGTAGGACGCGTGCGAGGCTTTTGAGATGTTTGTCGGTAGCCGTTTTGGTATTAGTATGAGGATCTACTCTCTATATTATACTATACTCTTATTCTCCTCTTCTTTTCTCCACTCTACTTCACCGTTGGTTATATATGTATGGGCTGAAGGAAAACAACAACGGCGAAAGATGCCAAGACGGTTGGAGAATCGTTTCTTGGAACTTGGAGCATGTCGCGTGGCTAACCGGCACCGTGCGCGTGCCACTTCCTTTACATCCACAAAACGATCCCTGCAGAAATTCAATGATGTCAGTTTCTGCTTCACTTTTGCTTCAATCAGCATTTTAAAAAATAATTATAACAATAAATAATAATACCCCTCATCACTTTTGTTCATCGCGTTCTCCCTACTTATCATTACCATCATCATCATTAAGAACTTTCAAAACATGTATTATGGAAATTATTAAAAAATTATCGACGATCACGCAATAGCACATCGTGTTATCATGTCATTTAACGATATTTCTTATTTTAGGGAATTTAAACGAGCTGTTATTATTTATGCAGTGATAGAAATTATATATTTGTTTTGATGAGTGTAGGATTGTAGTCCTAGTGGGTTTTAAAGTTTAAAGGGATACCAGATCCTTTAGGTGGAAGTGCATGAGGTACTGGTAGCTGGTGGGCTGCGTGAGACGAACAGCTGATGACTAGCACCTTGAGGATAGTATATAGACCATGTCAGGTACTGCAGGAAATTATTTTTGACGGCTAGACCTTTAACGTGAGAAAATTTTTTAAAATTATTTTCAGCTTTCCTCCAATGGTCAATTTTTTAAACGCGCGAATATTTTTTTTTGTAAAAATTTCCTAAAAAATCTGTTGCTGTGAGGACAGCTAGTAAACATATAAATTTTTATCATAAATTGTTAAATATAGTACTTAATTGCATGTATATTAAGTTCCATTTTTACTAAACAGGGTAAAAATTTAAATGTTGGTAAGATTTTTCTCACAGTGCCAGACTTTTACTGAAAAATTTTCTGTGTAAATTGAGATTTTTAAAAATGGTCGGGATCTCAATTCTGCTGATAATTACTAAAGAATTTTAGTTCTTTTCCGTTACAACAGGCGGTTCGTATTTTCATTTAATAAATTTTCATTTTTAAAAAGTCATGTCGAAATTCGTTAGAAACCAACAGTTATTTATAAACCGAAAACACCAGTAGGCGCGTTACTAATTAATACTAAACGCTTTCAATATTTTTCGAACTCTGAAAAATTAGCTTATTTATAAATGGTAACGGTGCGAAATTCCATTGCCTCAGTTAAGAACAGATCTCATTCTAACATACGATGAATACGTTGAGAAAAAAATAAACAATAGTCGTGACTCAATATTTTCTTATTCACTTTAATTGTAACTAAAGTATTTTGTATATGTATGTATGTATACTATTTCAATATATTAAATATACCAGGTGTGAGATGAAATTTTTTCCAAGAAATATTCTATCTTAGTTTGCACAATTTTTCTTAAACTAAAACTGATAGGATTTCAAAACTGATGTACCTGGGATTTTAAACAGTATGCACTATAGATTGTAGGTGTTGAACCCACACTATTTAATACAGTAAGCCGTGTCCAAGTTTGAATACTAAACCCAAATCTACGAGTTGTACTCGACCTGTCTGGCAGTTCGTCTTGGAAAATTTCCGGACAATTTACTCAGAACTGAAAAACATTTTTACGTAAAAGATTGTTTCCTCTTAGCATTTTTAAATCCATTTTCAACCGGTGTTTTTTTTTTTTTCATTGTCCACTATTGTGTTCATTTATTTGTTAAATTATCATGCCGCGTGACTTATCTTTGAAAATTTATGCAGTAGCATTTAACTTAAATCCACAAGTTTACATAATACTTATAATAACAAAAACAGAGACTGCAATTGCCTGAAATAAAAAAAACAAAGTAAAATAAATAAACAATGTTTTTATTTTCAAACCCACAATACATAAATTTATATCTGCAGCAATATTTATACACGCATTTATATTTAAAACTTTGTTTAATCAGGCGGGTTGAGATTTTGATAACAAAATTAAAACAATATAACATTTTTCATTTCGCGGCAAAGATATGGTTGCACCTGCCAACTAAAAAATGTTTGGCGAACAAATTTACACAATATTTTTCAGGACCTGCATTTTGAATCTCAGGTAAATTTTTTGGTGTTGAAATTATCAATTTTAATCTAAATTCTTTACTCAAATATCTATTCGGGATGTTTGTGAATATTATCACCCGTAAATTACATTTATAAGTTTAAAAAATTTTTTAATAATAATATCTTAAACACATAAAAAATATTTGAAATATTTAATTGCGTGTTGACAATGTGGTAATTACTCATCCGGTTCTGTTGAAAGCGAGCTCACGGCTTACGACATATGGAACAATGAAATAAAATAATTTAATTAATTCTAAAGACATAATTTTGGTAAATAAATTTATGACTAAAAAAAACATAATATTTTTTTTTAATTAAAATCATAATTAGTGTAATAAATTTTCTATTTTCCACGACGTGCTTTTATTACTAAACAGATGGGTTTTTTTTAAATTCATAAATATATACACAATATATATGTAAGTATATTTATAAATTAATTCAAAGTAAAAGATTACAGCATCGAAATTTTCCTTTGAGAGGAGCTTAGAGTAATTTATCAAAAAATCAAATAAATGTAAATGTATTGTAATTTTATTCTGGAGATTTTAGAAAACTATATTGTGATGCTAAAAAGACGAAGGATTTCAGTGAAAATAATTCGCAGGAGGCCTTTTTGTTGGGTATCCGGAAGGCATTGAAAAATTTTCCAACCGATTTCTCTAATGAATAATATTTCTTTCCTTTTTTTTTGTCTAGTTTTCAGTTTATTGTTGCAATAAAATTTAATAGAAATGTTTAATGAAGCATGACTAGCGCGAGGGCTTTGCTGCTAATTATTGTGAGAAATTTTAACCTGGTGTACAGTGTATATACTTTTTTGATGGACCCCCAATAAATTTGTTCCCACAATAAATTAAACCGTTGAAATTCTATCTGACAGACGAATACAGGAAACTGAAATACCATACGTGTAAAATGTCATCCAGCAATGGAATGTTTATTAGTACGATTCCACAATCTACAATTGGTCTTTTCTTATTTTATTATTTTTAATTACCGGTGAATCCGTGATGGCATATGTTTTTAAATATAATATCCAGGTGTTAAACGAGGGGTGTGGCAGTTATCCAATTGTATTTATATATATCTTGTTGCATCGTCATGATACACGATCTGTTTACCGATTAGTTTTTTGCAAATCATAATCACTAAAAAATTCTACTCTTCCATTAATTTTTTTTTATTCAATCAATAATTGATTTGATAAAAAAAAATTTCCAATTACAAAAAAAAAAAAAAAACAAAAAAAAAATGAATAATATAACGGTTTTTATAGAATAAATGTAGCTGTATTAAAAAATTTTCAATTTATTGGGGATGTATCAAAAACTTTCGCACGGTGATCGGCCAGATGACGCGATAAATACAAAGTTTACTCTTTAATAGGGTAATTGGGGTGGGCGTATCCGTGACGAGTTTAAATATATAACGGTAATAGACAAAATTAGTTGTTTTACAATAAACAGAAAAAAAATACTATATCATTTTCCCACGCCATGCACAACTGCAATAATCTTAAATAAAATGTAAACAAGATATGATCCTATTGAAAAATCTAATGACCAAAATACCCTTATAAAACAATACGTAAATGAAAACTTTAAAATAGTAGATTAAGCTGCTATAAAGGAAAGTAGAGCTTTGCATCCCGTGCAAAATTTTCATTCAAACGAAGGCCTTTAAATTTATAAAAATATTTATTGCTTATATTAGACAACTTTTGGAAAGACCCGAAGACTAAAAAATGATTTAGTAATTAAAAACTAAAATGATAATTCGTTTTCACTAGTCGAACCGTTTTTGAACAAGTAGGTCTACTATAGCCATTGTTTTATTTTTTTAAATATCAGGAACATTTGAATTTAAAACTATATTTTGAACTGAACCACAAAAAATGAAGGGGGTAACTGTAGGATCGTTGGCTCAAAAACTACCTCAATAATGACAATAATAAAATAACAAAATCTATAATTCTTCATGACTTTATCACATCAAATATACAATACAATTTATTAATTGCTATTAATATTTACGAAGTACATATAGAAATAACAAAGAAAATTAGTATACGTTGTAGTAATTTTTTTTTTTTTTTTTTTTTTTTTTTTTAATAATAAATACTGTCATACAATAAAGCAAATATTGCCACTATATAATTTTCTTTGGCTTATTCAACATGGCATATATAAATTATTATCATAACTAAATGTAACTTATTATATAGTAACATTATGAATATATATAACATTTAATTAATTATTAAGTGTATATATAATATTTATCAACAAAACATCTAAACTAATGATTAATATTATTTATGGAAGATTTGCGCTAGTTTTTTTACTTTTCTTAGAAATAAAGTATAAAATAACACAAATTATCACAATTGCAGCCGTCAATCCTCCAACGATAGCTCCTACATTCATTGTCACTTCATTTCCACAAACGTGAGCTGTGAATTGTTGATAATTATTTAAAATTTTAAAAGTATAGTTCTATAACTACCCGAAATAAATTATCGATAAATTATAAATACCTTTTCTGGACGATAATTTTTCATCGGTATTGAATGCTATCAGGGCGACATTTTTCATTGTTAATGTAACATTTCCAGTATGAACATCCGTACGTTCATCACAGATTAAGTATTCGGTTAAAGCTTTCGCTTCAAACAGATGTAAATTTCCGGCTGACTTTTCTTTCAAAGTTTTTTCTGTAATGGAATAATAAATTATACTTTATCATATCGAAATTTCAACAAATAAATATGTGATAATTATGATTGTGAAATTTTCTTACTCAAGGCGTAAGGGAAATTAACGTCATCTAGATAAATAGTTGTTTCGATATTATCAAGATAAGCTTTGCTGTCTTTATTTACGAAATTTAAGACAACAGTATTCAAGTCTATTTGGTCACTCTCATCAAGTTCAGAATCTAAATGTTTTTCGTCTTTCCAGCTTAGTATCATCATTGAATCTGTGAAACTGCAAGTTCCGTTTACTTGTGCCGTCTTTGGAATCGCTAAACTTCCATTAGCCATCTAAAAATAATCAGACCCAACAAAAAGATGATTTATTATTGTCTGAAACATTTAGTTGAAAGTAGAACGATAATTTTTTTTAAAAACTTACGGTATGATTTATCATCTCATAACGAATTTCTAAAGTCATTACCGCACTCAATAGTAAGCAAGGAATCTTCATATCCGAATCCGTAATGGTGTATGTATATTTTAGATGATGTTCAGAAGCTGGAGTCATTAGATTTGAAATTGAAGTTGTTACTTCTGTAAGTAAATCAGTTGTAATATCAGTAGATACATCTGATAGAGTTGATGATTCTTGGGGTTCAGCCGAAGTAGAATTGTTTGTTGAAGTTGTGGAATGAACAGTAATTTCTTCAATGGTAGAATTTGAATCATCGGCTGAATTCTCAGCGATAGTTGTATCTTGTGGTTGCAATGTTGTAGTTGAATTATTTTCGTCACTTTCTGTAGAATTTTTGACCTCGGTTGCTAGAGTAGTTGAATCTGAATCTGCAGTTGAATTGCCGGTAGTGGTTTCAGTTGAGTTTGAATCTGGTTTTACTGTTGTACTGTTAGTATCTAAAGAAATGTCTGAAGCTGTAGAGTTGTCAGAAAGTGTTTGATTATCAAGAGCAGTAGAATTTGATGCTGTGGCATTTCCACTAAGGGAATCTGTTTCATTTTTAGAGAGGCTAATACCAGCTAATTCATCAGCGAGTGTTTGGAAAAATTGCATTGTAAATCCGGATAAGTTTACATGGTTCATTACTATTCCATTGGGTTCTGACGAATTTGATCCTGTTGATGTTGATACGTTGGGACTTAAAGGTTTTGTTGTTGCATGGTCAATATAACTTGTTTGTTCTATCGAATCAGTAATGTGATCTGTCTGTTTTACTGTTAAATTAGATTTGGAGGTTATGTGCTCTATCATTGAATCAGCGATTAGAGTTGTATTTTCTGCTGTTACATTAGCTGTTGAGTTAGCACCAGAACTTGCTAAACTCTCAGCGGAAGTTGTATTGTCTCCTGTTGAGTTAGCACTAGAACTTGCTAAACTCTCAGCGGAAGTTGTATTGTCTCCTGTTGAGTTGGCACCAGAACTTGCTAAACTCTCAGCGGAAGCTGTATTGTCTCCTGTTGAGTTGGCACCAGAACTTGCTAAACTCTCAGCGGAAGTTGTATTGTCTCCTGTTGAGTTGGCACCAGAACTTGCTAAACTCTCAGCGGAAGCTGTATTGTCTCCTGTTGAGTTGGCACCAGAACTTGCTAAACTCTCAGCGGAAGTTGTATTGTCTCCTGTTGAGTTGGCACCAGAACTTGCTAAACTCTCAGCGGAAGTTGTATTGTCTCCTGTTGAGTTGGCACCAGAACTTGCTAAACTCTCAGCGGAAGTTGTATTGTCTCCTGTTGAGTTGGCACCAGAACTTGCTAAACTCTCAGCGGAAGTTGTATTGTCTCCTGTTGAGTTGGCACCAGAACTTGCTAAACTCTCAGCGGAAGTTGTATTGTCTCCTGTTGAGTTGGCACCAGAACTTGCTAAACTCTCAGCGGAAGTTGTATTGTCTCCTGTTGAGTTGGCACCAGAACTTGCTAAACTCTCAGCGGAAGTTGTATTGTCTCCTGTTGAGTTGGCACCAGAACTTGCTAAACTCTCAGCGGAAGTTGTATTGTCTCCTGTTGAGTTGGCACCAGAACTTGCTAAACTCTCAGCGGAAGTTGTATTGTCTCCTGTTGAGTTGGCACCAGAACTTGCTAAATTCTCAGCGGAAGTTGCATTGTCTCCTGTAGAGTTATCAGCAGATGTCGCATTTCCAGCGGTTAAATCATCAATAACCGTTGTATTTTTGGTTGCTGGGCTATCCGCAAGAGTTTCATTTCCGTCTGTTAAATTTTCTGGATGTGTTATATTATCTAGTGTTAAATTATCAACAAAAGTTGTATTTTCTACTATCGAGCTATCAGGAAGAGTTGTATTTTCTACTGTTGAATCTTCGGCAGAAGTCGTATTTCCTTCTGTTAAATTTTCAGCAGAAGTTGTGTTTTCGAATGGTGATGTATCAGATGTAGTTATATTATTAACTATTGTATTATTGATAACTGTTAAATTTTCTTCTGCTAAATCGGGTTCAAGAGTTGTTTGTTCCATCATTGAATCTGCAATTGCATTAGTAAGTGCTGTTTGTTCAATTGTTGAAACAATATTTGAAGACGTAGATTCTACTGTCGGATCATCGGAAAGAGGTATATTTTCAACTTGTAGATCATCAGGAGAAGTTGTATTTTCTACCATTAAATCATTAACGAGAGTTTCATTTTCACCTGTTGCGTTATCCGCATTTAGTATAGTGTCTGCTGTTGAATTATCAGTAGTAGTATTTCCTTGTGTTGCATTTTCTGCAATCGTGACGTTTTCTAATGTTGGATGATTCGCAGCCGTTGCATTCTCGTCTGTTAAGTTTTTCGGAAGTGTTATATTTTCTACTGATAAGTTTTCGGCAAGAGTTTCGTTTCCTTTTAGTAAATTTTCCGCAATTGCTGCATTATTTTCCGTTGAGTTGGCAACAGACGTTGTATTATCTGCTGTTGGGTTTTCGACAAGTGTTTCGTTTCCTTCTGTTGAATTTTCTGGATGTGTTATGTTTCCTGTTGAGTTAGCAACAGACATTGCATTAGCTTCTGTTGGGTTTTCGGGAAGAGTTCCGTTTCCTTCTGTTAAATTTTCTGGATTTGTTATGTTTCCTGTTGAGTTAGCAACAGACGTTGCATTAGCTTCTGTTGGGTTTTCGGAAAGAGTTCCGTTTCCTTCTGTTAAATTTTCTGGATTTGTTATGTTTTCTGTTGTTAAATTATTGACAATAGTTGTATTTACTTCCGTTGAAGTTTCCGCAATTGTTGCATTATTGTCCGTTGAGTTAGCATCAGAAGTTGTATTTTTTGTCGTTGGAGTATCAGGTGAAGTCGTATTGTCTTCTGTTAAATTTGACATAAGAGTTGTGTGTTCCACCAATGAATCTGCAATTGCATTAGTTAGTGCTGTTTGTTCAATTGTTGAGATAATATTACTAGGCGTAGATTCTGTTATTGGACTATCAGAAAGAGTTGAATTTGCATCGAGAGCTGGATGTTCTTCTGTTGTATTTCCAGCGGTTACATTATCAGCAGACGTTGGATTTTCGGCTGTTTGGTTAATCGCCAAAGTTTCAACTCCAAGTGTTAAGTTTTCTGGGTTTGTTATGTTATCTGTTGTTACATTGTTGGAAATAGTTGTATTTACTTTCGTGGAATTTTCCGCAAGTGTTGCATTACTTTCTGGTGAGTTGGCAACAGACGTTGTATTATCTGCTGTTGGGTTTTCGACAAGTGTTTCGTTTCCTTCTGTTAAATTTTCTGGATTTGTTATGTTTCCTGTTGAGTTAGCAACAGACATTGCATTAGCTTCTGTTGGGTTTTCGGGAAGAGTTCCGTTTCCTTCTGTTAAATTTTCTGGATTTGTTATGTTTTCTGTTGTTAAATTATTGACAATAGTTGTATTTACTTCCGTTGAAGTTTCCGCAATTGTTGCATTATTGTCCGTTGAGTTAGCATCAGAAGTTGTATTTTTTGTCGTTGGAGTATCAGGTGAAGTCGTATTGTCTTCTGTTAAATTTGACATAAGAGTTGTGTGTTCCACCAATGAATCTGCAATTGCATTAGTTAGTGCTGTTTGTTCAATTGTTGAGATAATATTACTAGGCGTAGATTCTGTTATTGGACTATCAGAAAGAGTTGAATTTGCATCGAGAGCTGGATGTTCTTCTGTTGTATTTCCAGCGGTTACATTATCAGCAGACGTTGGATTTTCGGCTGTTTGGTTAATCGCCAAAGTTTCAACTCCAAGTGTTAAGTTTTCTGGGTTTGTTATGTTATCTGTTGTTACATTGTTGGAAATAGTTGTATTTACTTTCGTGGAATTTTCCGCAAGTGTTGCATTACTTTCTGGTGAGTTGGCAACAGACGTTGTATTATCTGCTGTTGGGTTTTCGACAAGTGTTTCGTTTCCTTCTGTTAAATTTTCTGGATTTGTTATGTTTCCTGTTGAGTTAGCAACAGACATTGCATTAGCTTCTGTTGGGTTTTCGGGAAGAGTTCCGTTTCCTTCTGTTAAATTTTCTGGATTTGTTATGTTTCCTGTTGAGTTAGCAACAGACGTTGCATTAGCTTCTGTTGGGTTTTCGGAAAGAGTTCCGTTTCCTTCTGTTAAATTTTCTGGATTTGTTATGTTTTCTGTTGTTAAATTATTGACAATAGTTGTATTTACTTCCGTTGAAGTTTCCGCAACTGTTGCATTATTGTCCGTTAAGTTAGCATCAGAAGTTATATTTTCTGCCGTTGGAGTATCAGGTGAAGTTGCATTGTCTTCTGTTAAATTTGACATAAGAGTTGTGTGTTCCTCCAATGAATCAGCAATTGTATTAGTGAGTGCTGTATCTTCAATTGTTGAGATAATATTATTAGGCGTAGATTCTGTTATTGGACTACCAGAAAGAGTTGAATTTGCATCGAGAGCTGGATGTTCCTCTGTCGTATTTCCAGCGGTTAGATTATCAGCAGACATTGGATTTTCGGCTGTTTGATTAATCGCTAAAGTTTCATTTCCAAGTGTTAAGTTTTCTGGATGTGTTATATTATCTGTTGTTAAATTATTAGCAATAGTTGTATATTCTTCTGTTAAGTTCTCTGCCGCAAGTGTTGTATTTTCTATTGTTGAGTTTTTGGGAAGAGTTTCATTTCCTTCTGTTGGATTTTCCGCAATTGTTGCATTATTTCCCGTTGAGTTAGCAATAGACGTTGTATTATCTACTGTTGAATTTTTGGCAAGAGTTTCGTTTCCTTTTGGTGAATTTTCTGCAAGTGTCATATTTATTTCTGATGAGTTTTCCGCCGGAACTGTTATATTTTCTAATGTTGAGTTTTCGCCAAGAGTTTCATTTCCTACTGTTAAGTTTTCTGGGTGCGTTATATTATCTGTTGTTACATTATTGACAATAGTTGTATTTACTTCCGTTGAATTTTCCGCAAGTGTTGCATTATTGTCCGTTGAGTTAGCATCAGAAGTTATATTTTCTGCCGTTGGAGTATCAGGTGAAGTCGCATTGTCTCCTGTTAAATTTGACATAAGAGTTTCATGTTCTACCATTGAATTATTATTCAGATCTGTATGGTCGATCGTTGGAATAATATCAGAAGGGGTTTGCTCTGATATTGAATCAAGAGGATGAATTGTATTTTCTTCTGTTGAATTAGCATTTGTACTCAAATTTCCTGCTGTTGAATGAGCTTCAGATGTAGAAAATGCTGAAGCCGTTGAATTACTGCTACTAGTACTATTTATTAAGCTGTCATCAGGAGTCGCTGGCATAGAATTTAGTGCAGTTTCATTATCAAGACTTGTAGAGTTTATTAGATTTGATAAAGCTGTCGAATTGTCGCTTGTTCCATTCGAAGATTCTGTTGTATTGCCTATTTCAGTTCCTAAATTCCCGTCTGATGCATTTGCTAATGTTGTCGGTGCTGTTGCATTTACTGGTGTCGTCATATTTTCATTCGTTGCATTGTTTGCTAATGTTATGTCGTCGCTTGTTGCATTAACTGATGATGTTTCGTTTAATTCTCCAGCATTAGCTTCTGTTAAGTTAGAAGATTCTGTGGTATTTAACACAGTTGAATTGCCATTAATGCTACTATTACTATCATTCATAGACGACGATGTAAAACTTTCAGGCGACTCATTTCCCGCAGAACTTAACAAATCATTGAGATGAGTAACATTGTATTCTTCTTCTAAAGATACAACACCAGGTATCATATCATGAATCGTTGTGAGAGTCTCTTCATTTTTAGTTTCTTCTGAAGATGTCACTGTAATCATTAGAATTTTCATTAAATACTAATGTTCCCATAAAAATCTAAGTTCATTAAATTCACCCTCTTTCATGTTTTGAAACTCAATTACGTGATCACTTATAAAATTGATAAAAAAAAAAAAAAAAAAAAAAAAAAAAAAAGGTATATGTATTCCCGGTCGTCCCTTTTCTCTAAAGCTTACTGTGTTTGTAAGTTTACGTTTAGCTCATTTTCTTTTTCGTTCCCAATTTACTAAGACCACCCGGCTATATGTTCTAATACAATTTAAAAGACCGTTATTACTGGCCAACATTTTTAAAGATTTTTTACAGCATTAGAGATATGAGAGTACATAGAAAATCTAAGTTTCGCTTTCGTAATATTTTACCAGATGTCATAATTTTAATTGTTGATGATAACGTATCAGTATACAAAGAAAGTCAAGTAGGACAAAATTGTCAAAAAAATCTGATTCATCTCTAAGAGAGCAATTAATTATAAAGAATAATTAACAATTAAATTCTTATTAATAATTTATTTAGATTGATAATTTAATTTCAAAATCTCAAAATTATGTTTTACTGCAAATTAAACTTTTTTTTTGTTGCGTATTCTCAAAAAATAAAATGGAAACCTAGTTACGTATTAATCAATTGCGTTATTGGGAAACCGGCCGCTTTCATAAGCACACGAGTAATCAAAATTTTTTTTTAACACACAAGTCAATTTTTGCTTCGTCGTGTTCAAAAAAACACTTGAGTCAGTAATTGGCATAACTTGTAGATGATTTGAGCTACTAAACTATATTAAGTAAAAATTTCATCTAAAACTAATTAAAAAGTTTCTTCTCAACTACACTGTGATTATTAACGGTAGTAATAAAAAATAATAACGCTAATAAAAAATATACCTTGAAATATGAATAATGAAACAATAAGTACTCGTTTAAACCACATTCTTTTCATTAGCCAACAATAGTGCGATTTTCAAAAATAATTATCACAAATTCATATCACTGCAGCAGTATTCAAATAATAATATAATTATTTATTGTAAAATAAAATAAAATAAAATAAAATAAAATGAAATAAAAAAAAAAAAAAAAAACCGGCACTTTTCACTTAAATAATCTGATTAGTAACGGATAAAAAATGAACCGAGAGACAAAAGGGAAAAAAATTAAAAAAAAAAAGTAAATTTGATACGGCTGATTAAACGGTTGCGGAAAAACTGAAAATACTCAGGTGTAGTAAGACCAAGTTATTGAAGACCTGGCCTCAGTAATACTCAATATCATAACTCCCCCCTCCAAATAACTCAATTTAAGCAATAAAAAATTTAAAGTATCATTGCGACGGTGATTGTTTATGCCTTTAGAGATAGTGTACGCGCATATCACACTCTTAAACGTTCGTTATTCGTTTGTCTTTATTACAGTTTATTATAAACACTCATACATCCATATACATCATATATATTTACTTTCTATCGGGTGTTAGCTCACTTTATCGTAATCTAAATCCCATTTACACTCAATTTAATTGTCATTCACTTAATTTATTTCCTAAATAATTAAAGATATTTTACATTTATCATTATTGAATAAACATTTTTATCAGAGAAAACTTTTTTTATCTATTATAACATAGATAAATATTTAACTTTACATTAGAACAAATTTTATTTTTTTTATTAAATTTAATTGTCAGATTCATTTTTTTTTTTTTTTTGCTCACTGCACAAAATTATTCTCTTATTTTTGATTTTCTGTTGCTCAGAATTTTTTTAAATTTTCTGTTTGAAATAAAAAGACAAATTCATAATTTCTTATGAGAATAAATTTTTTTTGTCGCATCAAAATTAAATCTTTACATCAAATAGTTTATTTATTTACAAAGGTAACAGTATTTTTCAGTGAAAATTTTTATAAAATCTCTTAGTACTGTCAAAATTTTTTCAATTACTTAAAAAAATTAAATTATAATTATTGATACTTTTATAGCCTACAAAAAAATTCTAGTGGAGCGGAAAGATAAATTAAAAATTTTGCGCCTTTTTAAATCTAAGCGACCTTTTAAAATAATTAGTCTGCATTTAAAATTTTTTTTCGTTTTGTCTGAACTAAACAATAATTTTGAAAGTGAACATAAAAAAATGCTGCAAAATGACACAATCTAGTGGTTCCATTTTTCACGGTCTTGTTTTCAAGGGATATAATATCTATGATTAGTAAACGAGACAAAAAAATATAAAGTCGTTGTGGGGGATGATTTCGGGGTTTAAATACATATATGTATGCGGCAAACTATAGTTGCAACGTATATATAACTCAATATAAATCGGAAGTGGTTTCACGCACTACGTAAAAATATATATGTGTATATATAATTTGAAACCGTGACATAGTATTTTATCGGTACATAAACCAAAATTTTAATCACAGCAGGGTGATTAAATTTATTATTATTTAAATCCACCACCTGGTTGTACCTACACGGTTATTTTTTATACGGCCTAATGATTCCAAGTCACTATTTATCAAACCAAAATCCTTTGTAACCCTATTATTTTTTAAAATACTATTTTTCAAAGAAACGTTGCTTAAATATTTTTTTATAATCAGCGATAACTTAAAAAATTTTTTAAAAATTTAAATATGTTTTGCACACCTGATGTAATTTTTAAATTTATCCTTGAAGCAAGACCAACAATTGCAGACATTACTTAAAACACTTTGAATTACGACTCAGTTCTTTCAACTCATGTTGATATATCTTTTGACATTTCTTATTTTCGTAGCCTTGACGTTATTCCCATTTCACCAGGAATTGTAAATATCATAACTCAATATTGCTGTACTCATTCGTGTATTACTTGATACTATTTATAAATTTATCAAGTAACAATCACTCTATTATCTTTTTGTCAATAATTTATCACTTTTTCCGTTAGAATTCAGTTGTTTCAAATTGCAAAAAAAAGACACTTAAATACCCATCTGTTTTAAAACTTTACAACTTCTAAATAAAATAAAACTTTAAGCCTTAAGTTAACAGAGGCAAAGGTATAAAAGTTGTAAAAATTTTTCAGTCTTTTGAAAGAATCGCTGACCCTATTAGGAAAAGTCGTTAAAACGTAATTTAAAATATTGACCGTAGCCCAATAATAAAAAGTTTAAAGTTCTTTGTAATGCTATCCAACTATCATATTTTTTTGAGCTGAGTATCCTCAGCAGGGATGCTCGTTAAATTTGCTGATATTTGTCAGTACATTTGTTTAAATCCAGCTGAACATATCGCGATAATATAAAAGTATCAAATACAGTTAGAAAAAAAATAAAAAGAAAAAATTGATAGTGATCTTTTTAACGATTGCTTTTGATAATTGATCTCAGATGACTTTTGTTCAATGAACCATCTGCATCAAGTCATAATAGAGTCCACTGTATACCCCTTTCTCAGTTTATTCACGGGCCGATGGTTAACCACAATAGAATCGAAAAATACCATAACTATAAGAAGTAAATTGTACATCATCGAATCTAACTCCGTTTCATTCTATGGATTCTGCATCCATTCAGCAACAATGATTGCTGATAATCATTTTTTCTTATACATTTTACTGTGGACACGAGCCTAAAGTTATCACTGCTACTAATCGCTTATAGATTAAAATAATAAAACTGTTATTGGCAGCTAAAATAAACGAATAAAGTCCGGGCTTGATGTTTATCATAAATATCCGTTTCAAAATTCCGTACACTTTAAACACATTTACTAAATATTATTTTTAAGTCATATTTTAAAATGAATTCGATAAAAATTTTATTGTCTTATCAAATAATTTAAGTGGACTTTGATGGTTGAGGAAAGAAATAAATTAACAAGTGTCGCTGTTATTTAAGCATTAAATTTTTTAAAAAATTTAAAAAACAAAAAGATATTGATGCTTTATTATAACGATCAACTTTCCCTTGTTTTTGGTTATTTGAGAGGACACCATACGTCACTCGTGACGACGAAAGATGGATCGTGTCAAATTTCTCATAGTGTCATCTGCTCTTCGTACTCTTTACATACACTTTCATCTCAGTATATAACTATATATATATATATATAAATATATATTAAAAAATAGTGTAGAGCCAAACTAACGCATTACCGTTGTAGGGCATACATCGTTGCACTCACCGATCGACAGATCGCAGATATCCGGTTTCCAAAAAATATTATCCAATGTCACCAGAGTCTCGTCATATTATTTGAGTCACTAATAAAACAACCGATAATTTATTAATAATATTAATTGTTTCAAATTTTTTTTATTAATCATCACTATATTTAATCATTTAGTTGTTATTATTTTTGTTATTATTATTTTATACATATTTATATATAACTGTCAGCATTGAGCGATTAATTGCTGCAGGTATTATTTATCATCAGTTCGTTTATTGTTAAACAAAAACTTCCGTAACGAATATTGTAGCTTAAATATTTATATATATATGTATATCGATATACATGTATATGTATATATATGCACATGTGCATGCGTACATGTATACACATGTGTGTATGTGTGTGTGTATATATATATATATATTTTATACTGAAACTCTTGGACATAAATAATAACACAGACACATTTATCATAATACGTCGGATATATTTCAAGGTTTGCATTTTAAATAAATTAAATAATCACATGTTTTTATATTTTATTTTTTATTTGGAAAAATTTATTTGGCTTTTCTTTAATCATATTTATTATCTCCACCTGCAAGGAAATGTCACTTTTTTAATTAGTTACTGTTTTTTAAATATAATTATAAGGCATGTGTATATAACTAAATCCGGTGACAAGCCCCGAAAAATAAATTTGAATTAATTATTATTTTAAAATGGCTGAATTTTGATTCTTAAATTTCTGTTTATACAATTCATTTTGTAGAGGGGGAATTTTTAATATGAAATACGAAAATTGCGGTGATTGGGATGTAATATTCACGGATGTGGTTTTACCGTGACCGTAAAGACACCAGGGGGTGGCACGGTTTAGTGAATTTAGCAGACTCACCAGGCAAATTGAAACAAGGGTTGAAATCAAAAATAGGGTTACCCCAATAATAATAAACATAATAAATATGGTAATATCATAATATATATATATATATATAAAATATCATTTTGTCCTGTGTGTAGTCGAGCATTCTTCCTTTTCCTTTCTTTTACTATCTATATTTATTTATATATATATTTTGTGCACTAAGTTGGCAACATAAAATTTAAAACAACCCCCGGAAACAAAAATTAAATAAGTCCCACGAAAAGATATTTATGTATTCTCAAAATAACCACTCCGTGAAATGCTAATGCAACAGATTATTACTTTTTTTTATCTTTTTCATTCTCTTTTTTTCCTTAGCACATTTTTTATCTTGATTATTGTTTTCTTATTTTATCAATTGCACATTATCGCATTAAAGCAAACATACAAAAAATAAATAACATTTTTTTTTTCAATTGTATATATAATAAATAATTAACTATAAAATGAATTACTATCAGAAATTTTTATTAAATTACTACTTTTTAAAAAGTAATTAAATTGACGCAGTAAGAAAGAAAATGTATTATTTTAATTTATTTAACTAAATTAACATGTAATTTCTCGCGTCTACAATTACTCGAGTGTTAACTCGGTCTTTATTTTATTTTTACATTTATCGAGTCTGAAAACTAAAAGAAGTTAAGAGAACAATTAGCATAAGCACTTAAAGTGCATACATATTTATATTTATACATCATATATTTACGGTAGTTTTAAAAGAAAGATTTCTTCACTGATTTCGCTGACATTTCCTCGCGCATGATCCGCCAAAAATGATTTACGGATCGCAAATTTTTTTTTTTATTTTTTCAATAGATAATTCAATAAATATGATACTGAAGTTAGCCGACGTTTAATAATTTTTTGATTTTTTTTAAAAACGTCAAATTATAAAAAAAAAAAAATTCAAAAAATTGCACTTACAGTTTTTTTAGTTTTCTACATGTGCATATTTTTAGTTTAGTTTTTTTTAAATTGATTAGTTGCAAAAAAAAAAATCAAAAAATTTTCAATTTTCTGCTAACTTCAGGATCATCTATAAATTTAGTTAATTTAAAAAGAAACGCACAATTATTTAAAAGAAACGAAGCAAAAACTTCACCTGCAAGCATTAAAAAAAATAACTACACTTCCTTTTTGTTCTTACACAATAATACAATAATAAAAATAATAATAACTGAAACGAATAAGAATAACCGTCCAAATTTATGCCCCGTAAAAGTCTGCACTTGTATTACATGAGTACAAGGGTGTCTAACACTTAAACTTAAACATAATTGTCTTGACGTAATAAAAAATTTCCACCTTTGTACATTTGAATTTAAAAAATATTTCAAATTTACTTTATCAGTTTGGGTCATGGGTCGTGATAATAATTATAATTATGATATGAAAGAAATAAATGATCTATTTACCGTTGGCAAAACCGAAAAATTGTGATGATGACCAAAAATAAATGTATAAAATATCTTAACAACGGAATTATATGCTCGATTAGCTCAACGTTGGGGGGATTTACGGCTAGTAAGCAATGTCTGTGTCAATTAAAAAAAACCCTAAAGGATGAACTCAAGAAATTGCATGGGGGCCGAAGTCTCTAGACCACTAGTCTGGAGTTTGTGTTATAAATATAAATAATAATAATAAAATACAAAATAAGGTAACAGTTGAAGTGAAAATATCTTGTGCTTATTAACACAGGCCGTAGGTTCATCTTTATGGGCATATTAAAAAAAAAAATAAAGATGTAATAGAGACCCATTAGTTCCATGCTGGGGGCACGAAGACCATATGGACATTAAATATTAAATATAAGAAATGTAATAGTTGTTATAAAAGACACTAGACTAGACATTATTATTAATTTGATGCGCGCTCAGGTGAGACCTTATCGAGAGCTATCGAATTTAACGAATTCCTTGAGGCGATTATTTACGTCCGGTTAGACACGTTAATTTTTTGGGTTTCATTGTTGCAATGAATTTCTTGAAGGCTTATTTAGTCATTTTTTTAAGTACTTAAGACATTGCGACATGTAGGATTTTTTTTTTTTTTTTTTCATTGAGGAAGGTTTTAAATTGCGTGTTTTTACTTTTTATGTTGGCACGGATTTATAAAATTGATTGAGGAAACTATTAAGGAAAAATTAAAAATTCGATGGGATTTTTTTTCCTCTTTCATTGTTTTAGTGAAGAATAACAATTAGTTTTGTGTATAACGGAAATCTGAAACGACGGTTTACCGCCCGCGACAATACCGTGACGCATTGTGTATTGTGAACATGCACCTGCGTTTTATGATTCTCAAAACGGAAGGACTCCCACGTGTGTACAGCCTACTTCACCTGTGTTTTATTTTATTTTTGATTATTAAAAAAAAATTTTTTTTTCTTTAATCATTTTTATTTTTACTCCATGATATCGCTTAAAATATATATATATATATGTTTTTTTTATAATTAAAATTAAAATTTATGGTCTAAATACAATAATTAATTTATTTAAAAATGAAAATAAACATTTCGGTAGGTTACCTAAACAATCATCAAATATTCTGTGTGAAAACTGACGGCGTGCAATAATTTTACGATTTACCAGCTTATTTATATAATTCAAAAATTTAATCACGTGCAAATAATATTGACTTTAAAATACTTAGTCCCATTTGTATTGATTTTGTCAATAAATAAATTAATGTTAAAGCCGGATTATTTATTTTAATTTATAAATTTAAATTTTACCTGAAATAACAAAATAACATTCATTTATAATTAATAAATTTTTTATTTTATATTTTTTTTCAATAAATTTTAGTTGTAAATAATTATTTTTATTACATAAATTAGATTGTGAAATATAATTTTTCTTAAAAAAATTCACATGAACAATAAAATTTACTTTTTTTCTTTATTTCATAATTATGGATCAGTATTCAGATTTTCGTACTTTTATTTGTTAAAATAAAGAATAGATACAGACAATGTCTTCTGAACTATTGGATGATAATAAATATTCATAGTAGTCAATCGCAATTTTTTCATTAGTTGTTGTATATAGTTATTTGAATTTACAAAGAAACTTTATTACCGACAATCAAATATTTATTTATCACAGATAAGCACGATTTCGCCGGCAATTTGACGTAAACTTACTGCTGAAACTTTATGTCAATATTCCTGTAACTCGTTGGTGTGCGCAACAGTTGATGTCAACTTGTCGTCAAGTTGAATGCAATAAGTTGGGCGAGGAGGTTGCCAAAAACTTTCCCTGTCAAGTTGCCTTCATATTAAGGACTCAGATTGTCGTCAACTTTTTGGGGAAGTTGAAGCCAACTTGTAGCCTATATTTGGAAAGTCAAATGTTACCCTGAATTTGACTGCATATTAACCGAAATGTGCCGTCAAGTTTAGGGCAAAATTTGATTATATAATTTATTGACGATTTCAAAAAACAATCGATCCGAAAAATAAATTTTTTCATATTAATTTCAAAATTTATGCCGCAAAAAAGACAAATTTATATTTAAGAAGTCACTTACACCTCATTTTAAGAATTTTGCAACGAAAATGACCTTAATCGATAGGTCTCCGTTAGGTCCGTTAAGGTCTTCCAATTTTTTCGTTAGGTCTCCTTTTGTTTTTTTGAAAATAATTTTTAAAATTTTCCATAACAAGTCATTATTTAAAACGGAACATACTAATGTACAACAGTAGGTCAGGTCAATTTAACTAAATACCGCGCGTAATTCAAATTTATGTACTTCAATACCCCAACTCACGGTTTCCCAAAAACTAATTTTTACTAAAATATATGAAAGTATAAATAATAAAAATAAATTAATAATAAAACGCATAATTATACTTTTTAATCATATATATTTTTGAAATATTTGAGAACAATATATCAGCATCAAAAATACATATATAATAACATATTGCATTTATTTTGATACAGTGACATATAATTTATATTTGATATTCTATATTTAATATTAATGTGATGTCTTGGAATATTAAGATTTAATAGGTACAATTTTTGAATTTAATATTTTTAATAGTTTCCAAACTTATAAATCTACATAATATTTGATTACTCTGCGATATGGTTGGATTTAAATTTCGTTGATACTTAAAATCTACAGCAGATTAAATAAATCATTTATTAAGTTATTACTCAAAATATGATGGTGGTTTTTGGCATACAAAAGAACACACTAACAGTTTTATTATAATTCTAAAAATTGTACTAAATTATCCTAAATTCATTATTATTTGCTCACTATTTTATTAAATCAATTTATCTCATCTATTAATTTCATTTTAAAATCATCTAATAATCAAATATATTTTCGATCCAATTTTCTACTTATAATAATTTGATTATAAATAATAAATTTACATGCAAAAAATTATTCATACACGGAAAAAACTAGGCAGTATTACATGTCTACTCATTACATCTCTACTGAAAGTAAGTATTCCTTTTTTTTATTTAATGACATCTTAAACTCTTATCAGTTATATTTTTATCCAGATTCAACTTTACTCAGTGATAACTCTATTTGATAATATATATTGTTATAGATCAATGAAAAGAGTTGTCATTGAGCAGAATTAAAGTTGAGTCGAGATGTAACGGAGTGAAGTTGTCACTAAATAGAGAAATGATCACTCACTTTGAGTAAAAATATTTTAAGTAGACATGTAACACAAAAACTATAGTGATTTTTTCTATATTAGTATGAAAATATTTTCTATGTTCTAAGACAGAAACTTTTTCTAAGTACAAGTAAAAGTTTCTACGTCGCCACAGTAATTTTCTATACAAATAGATAATTTTTCATATGTAACATAAATAATTTCTCATTGTTAACATGATAATTTTTCATATGTAACATAAACACTTTCCTGGTGTAACATAAAAATTATTCCTATTTTAACATAAAAAAATTAACTATTTCTATTTTGTCCGTGCAAATATATGCAATCTAGTGAACTATATATTTTTTTTAAACAATTTTTATTTTTTTTATTTAATAATAAAAGATAATAAGCCACTGCGTCAATATACGCAACTGTAATTAATTAATTAATACGAATGAGTATTTAATTCATTAAAAAATTATCATTTATCATATACATAATATAACTATTTCGAAGACAATCATCATCGATATATAATATATATTTATATTTATAACATCAAATCGTTTTCTTAAGTGAGATATAATCTGTACAATTGCTTTTTCAATAACAGTTATTATTATTTTTAAAACAAATATATAACATCTTATATCTTCAACGGTATTTAAAAACGATTTAATATCGTGTCTAATTAAAACTATTACATTCTAATTACAATTATAATAATAATAGTATTAATCTACATGCACTCTCATTATTTACAATTATGACAAAAAAAATTATTATTATTATATTCATCTACTGAAATTTATGAAATTGATTATACTGTTAATGTTATTGTTTGTACACTAATTATTAAAATTTTATATTAAATTAATAATCTGTCGTAGACAGTTTAGCAGTTCGATAAAGCTCCATCCAAATAAAATTATTAATATTAATTAATTATATTAATAATTATAAAAATAATAGTAAAGTATATTTTCGTTGTCTTGAACAGGCAATAAATCTCAAACATCCTGAATCGGAATACTAAAATTAATACCGATAAAATTTAATAAATAAATCAATCATTGTAAAATTTCATGAGAATTTTTTAAAAATACTTTTTGACGATTTATTTAGTAAATTCAGACAGTATTTACCGAAGAACAATAAGGAAAAATATTGATAAAAACAAAAATATTTGCTTACTGCGTAAACAAGAATATGAAAAATACGAAATTTGAATTATGACTAGAGTTTTAAAATTTTTGGATACGTCAGTAAAATAACACCATCCAAATAATTTTTAACTTTATCTATCCTGAGTCTGCCTGTCATGACTACTATAATTGTTTGCATTTAAAATTTCGGTAATTAAAAAATAAAATCGAAAAAAATCAAAATACAAAAATCATTACGCTAAAAAAAAAAAAAAGAAAAAAATATTTTAAAAACTAAGTGATGCCTAAGTCCTGTTTTCTCATCGCAGTTCAACATTTTCATAACTCGTATAAAAAAAAATATTAATCATTAATAATATATATCATACATATAAAATCGGTATCAGTTATCGACGATAATAAAAACAATCAAACTGCAATTCATGATTCATAAAAAAAAAAAAAAAAATCTCATTCATTTGAGTTCAGAATCACACGATTATCAGTCACACAATTTTGTCCTAAAGATTTAAATATATATTACCATGTAGTTTATTTAAATTAATTATCGCCTTACTGATACGATATTTGCCGGAACATACTGCTGATTTCTTCAATAGACTTGTTCTTTGTTTCTGGAACTTTCTTGTAGATGAAGAGTGTAAAGAGCGCTTGGATGACAGCGAAAAGAACGAACACATTCGTGTTGAGTAAGTTCTTAAGCGGGAGAAATGAATAACTGACGATGAAGTTAGCTCCCCAATTAACAGCAATAGCGATAGAAGTTGCCACTGGTCTTGCTGATTGATTGAACAGTTCCGAAACCAAGAACCACGGGATACTTCCTGGACCAGTTGCAAATAGTACCACGAACATAATAACTAATGCTATGGAAAAGTATGCTGCCACTTGTGAAGTTTCCTAAAGAAAATAAATCAATGAAAATAAAAATACAAACTTAACATTTACAATGGATATTTCTTTTTTGAAAAATAAAATAACTTACCGCGTATGCTAAGCAGAGTGCAAGTAAAGCAGTATCAATAACCATTCCACCAAATCCAAATAGCAAGAGAGTTTTACGTCCACACTTTTCAACAAGAATCAATGAAACAAAAGTCATGACAACATTCATAGCTCCAACTCCCAAAGTTGCCGATTGGGCTGCATCTGTGTTCAATCCTGCCATACGGAAAATAGCATCTGAGAAGAACATGACAGCATTAATTCCTGAAAACTGTTGTGCCAACATGACCATCAACGAAATAATCAACGGAATTCTCAAAGCCGGGTTGACAAATATTTCCTTCACTGTAACGCGTGGAATCAATTTAAGAGATTCTGCCTCAGTTCTCATTTCTTCCATTTCATCATAAACATCATTGGTGCCACGTAACCAGGAGAGTCCTCTCTGTGCATCAACATCTTTACCACGGCTCAACAGAAGGTACTTGGGACTTTCCGGGCACAGTGGTAAAGTGACGCACTGGAAGATTGCCGGAATAATTGTAAGACACAAAAGAAGTGGCCATTGCTCTTCGGTACCCATTACTTTGTCCATACTAAGGATTTGAGAAACAAGAATTGAAATAGTGACAATAAGTTGGTAAACAGTACCAACAGCTCCTCTCAAATGCATCGGTGATATTTCTCCCAAATACATCGGAGTTATTCCAGCGTTGAGACCGGCGTTTATTCCGATGAAAAGACGTCCCACGACAATCATCTCGTAGCTGTTTGCCGTTTTACTGAATCCTTCGAATATAACTGTCAGTATTACCAAAATATTGTTCAGCAACAGACCACCCTTCCGTCCAAATCTGTCAGCAATAGTTCCTACCAAGGATCCACCAATTATACCACCAATACAGAAGATGGCCACTGCCCATGCCCACAAGTCTGTCATGTCCTCTTCAGTAACCGAAACACCGGTTCTATTGGTTTGGACTTCAGCCATCCAGGTTCTAATGATCTGAAATTAATTATTTATTTATAACATGATCTCCCAATGCATATGGGTCATTCCATGCCAAATCACCTGATTTTAAGAATCATATTTTATGATCCGGTTGAATTTTTTATGTTTTTGTACATAGAAAAAGACACCTAATCCTAAATTTTGAGCCTTTAATTTTCGAAAACCTTGGAGATATAAATTTTTAAAAATCGCGAAAAAATAACGATGAGGTAATTTTCAGAAATTCATAACTCCTGATTATATTATGGTAATTTCATTTCGGCGGTAGCTATTTTCTTCACATTTAAATGTAGTTTTTGAAAAGAAAATTAAAAAAAAAAAATTTTTTTCTTTTTCACCGTTTTTTCTATTTTAACTCAAATTTTGACTTTTTTTGAAGACGGACATTTTTAAATTTCTTCAAGATTATTATTATATCTCCAAGGTTTTTGAAAATTAAGGGCTCAAAATTTAGGATTAGGTGTCTTTTTATATATACAAAAACATATAAAAAATTCAACCGGATCATAAAATATGATTCTTAAAATCAGGTGATTTGGCATGGAATGACCCATATATACAAGACTAATACATAAATCTTTGTTTATTTTTACCTTTTGAGGGGAATTGACAACACCAGTATTGTAACCATGTTGAAAAGCAGATCCCAATGCGACCGCGGTAATTGCAAACGCCAAATGAAAATTAAGACCCTGTAATGAATAAATGAAAAGTATATTAATTTTTTATTCAATTTAATTCATATATTAATATATGTTGATTATATTATTCGTGGTTTATTTGTCCGCAAGGTCAAAGGGATCGCTAAAAATGAATCCTTGTTATTCAATTACAATCAGCATGTTTTCAAGATTCATATTATATGATGCGATATATATTGAACAAGTGGAGCTTATTGATGTTAATCTGCGATGAAACAAATGGATATATAACTCCGATAGTAATACTGCAAGCAACTGACCACACTATCAAAGACGAGATGTAAAAATAAAGTTATTTTCTTATTTGAGTTGTACATTTATCAAATAATCAAATAATTTGAGTGGTTACCGATTTAAATTAAGTATTTAGCCATTAATTGGTCAATAAATATTTGAATATGTCGAAATATATAATAATGTTTGGAGCAACTCGGCAAGTAGTGAAACTTTTCAAGGGTCGCATTATTTATCATTAATGCATATCATGATCGAATGTCATATAGATGAGCTCATAATTGATCACGCTCCAATTAAAGTAGATAAAATATATGTCTTTTAATTAATTATTCATCATCATTAATAAATATACACATATATATACTTTATAAAACGTATTATATACGTTATTTAAATTAATATCTATACAAAAAAATTACTAAACAATTATTCGTGAGTAAAAATTATAAATTAATCGCTCATAATTATCATTACGTTCACTCGTGTAAGTAATTAATATTAATATCCAGTGGTATGATTTTATTCAGCCTTGAAAGTATCATATATTTTTTTAAAGTCACAGAAAAAAATTCAAAAAATTATAGTTTATTAAAATTTAAGCTCGCTAGTAATTTTAAAAATATCGGAATATTAATTTTTCACTTTTTTCCCCTAAAATCGTTTAGCTTAAAAGATCTTAATCACTTGATATCAAATAAAAGACTGAACTTGTGTTTTGGAATCAATGTCATGCATAATTAATAAGCTTTGAATATTTAAAGAGAAACTTATGAATAATGAAAAAAAAATTTTTTTTTTATTATTATTTCTTTTATTTGAATCAAACTCTTACCGCTATTCTTAAATAAGGCATCGAAAGTGCTCGATTACTAAAGGTATCGGTAAAAAAAATGTATTCTTTATTTAGTTTAAAGAATTTCACTATTGGCCGTTAACGGATTCACGCAAAAAAAAATTTAAAAAACTAACAGAATGACATTTTTTCGTTTCCGCTCTTAATATAGCATGTGTCAAAGACTTAACTGTCGGGTCGACACCCTGCAACGCATTTATATTGACTACACATACATAAATACATGGAATTCACATATAATCAAATATTAATATATTTAATCATTTATGAATTATATGTATGTAATATATGTATGTAGTTTCTCGTGTGATAATCAACTAAAAACTCAAACATATATATATATATATCTGCATACATATGAATGTACTTATATATATGTGTATATACATTATTGCTATTTCAAAGTAAGATGAGACATAAAATAACTTACACTAGACGTAACATTACTCACAAATAATTTTCTATAATGCTCTGCCATTAAAAATAATTATTTTATAACACTCAGTAACATATCTTACGACATTATATTCAAAAAATTTTATCAGTGACGTCAATACCCTAGAGCTAATCACTAGCTAAATTTAAATTACACAACTCACTAAAAAAAACTATAAACATTTTTTATTTATCTCCAAATGATAAGTTTTTGTTAAAAAAAACTAAAAAAAAATTATTTTTAAATTGAGTAATTTAATAAACGCGTGTTGAGTGTATCGATGTTAAAGTCGATTATAACGCGAATAAAAAGTTTTAGATTATTCGAAGTTAATAAAGTGAGCACGTGTAAAAGAAACAACCGTGTCAGCGAAAATAAAAAAAATAATAATGGACTTTATCTGCGTAAAGTAATAATGTTTAACCGTCTCGTGTCTCTTGGATACACAATAAGCCATCGAGTTTCGTTGGTGATAAGATTACACGGTATTACAATTCAAATATTCGACAATGTACATACATACAGATATTACATTAACATGTATTTAAAAATAAATATGTTAATTAATTGATACGAAACCAATTATCTTTTTGTTTTATTATGCAAATTTTTTTTTTTTTTTTTTTCTTTTTGTTATAAGTAATGGGAATAATTACTGAGATCATTAATTTTGTAAAGTAATAGATCGCTAAAGATATGATAACTCAAGAAATTACTGAAATGATGCAACGTATATTTAAAATGAGTAATAAAAGTAAACTAGTAAATCAAGTCATCCTCTTAATTCATACATATATATGTATATACTTGGTATATTACTTAAGATGACACGTAGTAGAGGCACGTTTTTGTATTAACAATTCTATTGGTTAACTTATTCACAAGCCCAGTCGAGCCTTCATACATTATATAATATATATTTCTCAGTATACTATATATATATATATATATATATATATATATATATATATATATATATATATATGTATGTATGTATGTATGTATGTATGTATGTATGTATGTATGTATGTATGTATGTATGTATGTATGTATGTATGTATGTATGTATGTATGTATGTATTATGTATGTATGTATGTATGTATGTATGTATGTATGTATGTATGTATGTATGTATGTATTAAATATACTTGTACTCAACCGTATTATTTTTTTAACACGTTAATAAAATTATTTTAAATATCTCAGTACTCCAATTGACTGATTAGCTTATTATTGAAAATTTTCCACTGTCTTTGAATTTTTTTATTACTTTTTTTGTCTACAATCATAATTGCTCATAAAAGATATTTTTTAAAAATATATATATAAACTTTTATCGACTCCAGAAACAAAAACTCAATTATTATCTTAATGACTGATAAATTTTTATTGTCAAGTTAACTTGTGTTATTGAATTAAATGTAATTTTTATTTTCATTTGAACTTAAATTTAAAAGAAAAAAAGAGTATCAAATTTTTATTTTCTTTGAAAATTTTTAAATAAATTTATCTTTTAGATTTATAGCTTTTTAATAAAAAAAAAGTAATGATAATTTAACTTGACAAAAAATTTATATTTTCATTTTAAATAATTGACCTCTTAATTATATTTTCCGAAATTCCGTCATAAGTATGAGAAATTCCGGCGTTAAATAGTAAGATTAATTTAAATGATAAAATGAGTTAAATATGATTTGATCTTTCAATTAATAAATATATTTACTCCTACTGAATTACCCGTATAATTTTGATATCAAACTAAACTAAAACCTGTCATTTATAATAAATACCGTAGTTGAAGTTGATAACTAATAATTTAAAAAAGTTACCCATACAATTTATCGCCACAGATCTAATAAAATAATTCGAGACAAAGTCTAGATTTAAAAATATAAAATATTTAAAACCAACCTGAACTTCACTGAACATATCAAATCTTGAATGACAATTATTACAATAATTTTACCGTAATAAATATTTATTAAAGAGTACTTATGATACTTGTGTCGTAAAGAAGTTAAGTACGGACTTAAAACGACTGTTGAAAATTCCAGTCGCCGGTTTCTCCCACCGATATCCAGATTCCCTTCTCTTTGGCATTACAACCATACACACATGTATATAAATATACATTTACATATACATATACATTAAATACACATGTGAGAATCGAGTTCATGAGCGAGTATCATTGGCAAAGTGAAGGTGTGCCGATGGTGGGACTTTGCCATTGGTCGAGAACATGTCGAGCCTCTCTATTAACAACCACGTGCATATGTGTACTGCTGTATCCCTAATAATAGCAACACCACGCGTTCTTTAACATGCTATCTCATATTATTATAATAATAATAATAATTTTCGTTGTTATTATTATTATTATTAATTTGCAGTTTACCTTATTCACGTGCTACGTTAATAATAATGACAATCGTTGTATTTTTTTTTTTACAATTACTTATTGTAATACTTCCGTACAATGCAAACTTATAAATTAATCAAACATATCCGTAATAAAAAAATTTTATTTTTAATTATCTGACCTTGATATCACGTTTCCTAACTAGTTTTTACTCGTTCTTTTTGTGGACAGTGTGGTTTTAAATTAAATATAAAAATGAGATAAAGATATAAAATAAATAATAGATGACTATAAAAAAAAAATACTCGGAAAGCAGAACTAGATTTTTCTACCTGAGGACCGTTTTAAATTTTTAAATCCATAGATTACGTCTCTGGATGATGGATGTACTCCGAAATAAATCTCGAATTGAACCTTTTACTTTGTTGAAATATTCAAAGCCTCGTATAATTTAAATCTCGTATAGAAATATATTTATTCAAAAGTTATAATGAACCCGAAAAATTCTTTTGAGTTTGATGAACTCGAGTATCGAAGATTTTCCACATGATTAAATTTAAAATGAAGGAGAATAGATTTGTTGAATGAGAACATAAACGATTGGTAGATTGTAAAGACGAGCCTCCAAAATAAAAATGTGAGAATAAAACGTAGGTCAGTTTTTTCATGCCGGCACAAGCTCTTGGTTTTTAAAAACTCTGATTAATTTTTATAATTTATTTATTTTTTTATCATTAACGATAAAAATTCCGAAACTTTTAAATACTCGGATAATTGGGTGATTAGTATTCATAAAAAATAAAGCGTGGGATTTTTTGTGAGCCGAATAAAAATTTGAAAAAGGAGTAGAAAGTTGTCGGGACCGGTTTCGAGTAAAGTGCATTAATGTTTTATTCGTCAGAAATCCTACCGATTTAAGGAATAGATTTAAATTCCAATGCAGGCATACCTACGATCTGTCAGAGCTTTAAATAATCTCGACTGTTGATCTAAAATTTTACTAATCCCTGGATCTATTAAAATAAATATTTTCAAACAAACTGTTCAATATAATAATGAATTCATACTTTCTAATAAATTTCCCATAAATAAACGGTTATGATTATTATTTCTGCTATTCCGAGCGTCTAATTGTCTAATATATCACTTGGTAATTCAAACAAAAGGATGTATGTTTTATTTGAAACATAAACTTGCTAGCAGGATGTTCTTACGATCTCATTGTCTAGACTAAAGAGTCTGTAACGCCCACCGATATAACAATCTAACAAAACGACATGATAAGCCCAAGTAAATTGTAAAATGATATACTTTACTTTCAATTAAATTTATACAAAAGACCTTCATGTGGACCATCACCAGTAAGCTTACCGCTCATCAATCACAATTTTCATATTTTTTTTTTTAAATTGACGTCAAAATAATTACGGCAGTAATTATAAATAAATTTGTTAATCAGTAAAAACTAAAAAAAAATAATTTACGACTTTATAAAAAAACAATTCTTTCATTAAGTAAACAACTTTTATTTATCTATTTATATATATATTTTTATATATTAATAGTTCCGATAAGACTTGAAAAAAAAATAATTTTTTTTTACTTTCATTAACAATGAACTCTTGTTAATAACTTATATGGAGCAAGAACAAAGCACAATAATTAATAATTATCGACCTTTAGACCCAGGGGTTATTTTCCAATTATCAATAATAAAAATATTAAACTGACGGTTAATATATTTTAAAAATTTACCTTTGATGCTGTGGTTTTACTCGAGTCAGAAAAACAGCCCATTTTTTATTTATATTATTTTTCCAATAATGTTAAAAATAAGTAAATAAATAAACAAATAAAAATATTTTAAATAAAATGCACACGCGAATTCACTTTCAAAAAAACATTCACGTGTCTGCGTATGTACTTAATTTATTTTTTAGTTTAAATAAATTGAGTGATAAAAAATTTGAATTAAAAGTATAAAAATACAGTAGTGAAACAACAAAATGTATGTTAAGATCGAAGTGCGCTTGAGGATAGTCTCATACGAACTGCGTACCGATATACGTAGCATCGAAACTTATTAGTCCGAATGGAAGAGCCACGTCCCGAAAGCAGGTCTACGGTTCTTCTTCCATTCCAATGTAATATACCAAGAGCGTACGCACAATGTAATAATATTGGTGTATGACACAGCCCTACCTCCGGATCCAGAGGAACCACTAAAGAGATATAATATGTCATATGACAATTGTCTGCATGTTAACTATCTACCACACACTTGATATACTATGTATGTAGATATGATTGTGTGTATGTGTGTGTAAAATACATATTGTGTACCCTCTCTCCAGCCCTTCACGTCACAAACTCCCCCACCGATGATTTCATATTTTTTTTTCGTCTTTCCCCTGGTCTTCCGCTCACGTAAACTTTACCACAAAACTACTCTGTCCTCTTGACTCTCTGATAATGACAGCTGCCTGTCACGACTCGACAATTTTGCAATTGAGTATATTGAACCTGAATACCCAATGAAATTTACTATATAGCCAATGGTACAAGTGACCTATTCATGTTACATACTTTTGTTACATTTAAATAAATAATAATTAAAATAATTCTATTATTTTAAATTCCGAGACTAAATTTTTTAATTTCAATTATTTTATTATTTATTAAATAAATTTTATTTGAATTTTGAATTTTTATCAACAATAAGGTCTTTGAAAAATGAAAGATTGTATAACTAAAAAAAAATTTTTTTTTTTACGTATACTGAATAATTAACAAAATAATTAGTATAAGACAAACAAACTTTGTATGACACTATGAACAAGTGTTTTTACTAATTAGTAACAATTATCGATTGTTGCAGCATAAAATACGGATATGAAAGGATGTTAAGTTGTCTAATTTTTTTCATCATAATTTCAAATTCAAATTATTTTTTTCCCGCGAAAATTAAAAAAATTTTAATTTAATTTGCAATGAATAAAATTTGAATTAAAAATAAATTATTGGTAAATAATGAAAACTTGTTTGTATTATAAATATTTATGAAAAAAATGAGGCTAAAAAAATTGGCACTTCTGTATCTGTTAAGTGCTGAGTTTCAACAGCAATAGATTTATTGTTTTATAGAATAGAATGAAAAAGTTGTGAATAGAATACCTTGGCAGTTTGTTAATAATACTAATTGCGTATTTGAATTTATTTATTTTTTTTTTTTTTATTATAAAAATTTTTTTTGTAACCAATAAAAATAAAAATTACAAAAATATATTTTTTGCCAAAAATTTATACGTTTCAATGTAAGTCAAATGCATTAAGGACAACCGACTTTTTTTTTATTATCTTAACTTCATTTTTTTAAACTCAAGACATTTGAATAACACGCAGTAAAACATCTGTGACATCCGGTAGCAAAAAAAGTTATTTTTGTTTTTTTTTTAAAAGAAAAAATTTATTTTACGTTAAGGTGATGGATAGGTTCTGTTGGATAATTTTTTTCCTTTCAATTGAAGAGAGATTAAAGTTCATCTCTGTATTTATTTTTAAAAATTATCTCTTTGATTGTCGCGACTAAATATTTTAACAAGTACGAGTGTATTAAATGTATAGATATATGAAGAAGATATAAAATTTATTTAAGTAGATATATTTTTATCATATCGACATATGAGTTATCTTTGCAATCTAATATTATATATAAATTATCACTAATTCTTTTATAAATACAAATATACTTTGTTTACTTTCGCCAGCGATTCCGCTAAAAAAAATCACGAGTAACTCCGAAAAAATATCTATTAATGTCTTCGCCGTTAATGCGTGACATAATCCACCACTACCATTGCACTATACAAATAAAAAAAAATTTTTTTCCTTTGTAATTGGAATTTCTTCGATAAAATAAGTTGTTTTTATAAGTGAATTATCAATTAGAGGCAGTCTCAGAGGGAGACAAAACAGACATTTTTATTACATCGATTACACGAGTAAACAGTTCAGTTTGCAGATATCTGATTCCTGATCAAGTAAACATATAAAAAAAAATATTCAATCATTTGTTCCACTTTGCAGTAATTACTAAATCTACAATACTGTGATTAAGAAGTTAATTATTTACTTACAGCCTCTTTAGTTCCCGTAGCCTGCATGCAAAAGATTTAAAAAATATTCTGTTAGTGATTTTTAGTTATTTTTAATTAGTTAATTAATGATGGTAATTTTTTTAGTACCTTAGAACTAGGCGCTAAAGCAGTTGGCGTTGATGGTGGTGCCTCTTGAATTTCTTCTTTCGACTAAATTTCGTTAAAATTGTTAGTGTATTTTTTAGTTAACTATCATGCATTTTTTAAAATATTTAATTTACCTTCCCCAGTTCCATATTCAAGCTGCTTGTAACATAAATCATTAGTATTTATTATAAATTATTAATTAAAAATCATTTTTAATGTAAAATGAATTTCCCGGTCGAAAAAAAACCAAACATTTAATTACAAAATTTTTTATCGCTTATTTTTCTTGATTCTAAATAATTTATTCTTAGAAATAATAAAAAAAAAAAAAATTGATATAAGAATAATTAAAACGAAATAAAATTAATTATATATTTGTTTCTGTAAAATTAAATCCTATTTAAACTCATGCTCATGCTCATGCTCATGCTCATGCTCGTGCTCATGCT